>WBMY01013599.1:44290-79958 GCA_013397315.1 Donacobius atricapilla | reverse complement strand
GCTAGGGGCGCAGGGCGGCGGGTGGGCTTCACCATGGTGTCGCCGGTGCTCGGTGGAGTCAGGGTGGCAGTGAGGTGTTATGTTTTTTAATACAAAATTTTCACCCTCAGTGTTGTTTTTCTTAGTTTCTTTTATTCCTTTTGCTGTCTGAGATAGTGAGTTCATGGGGGTTTGAGGTTGAGCGAGCAGATGACAGTGGTGTTTCTAATGGATCGACACTTGCCCCAGTCTCTATTGCCTACAAACTACCTTTTTCTTTTTAATAAAATCGCTCCTCCAAAGCCTTTGCTTTGCCCCAGGTGCCCTGGGCTCCTCTCCCTGGCTGTGGTGCCCGACACCATCTTCCCCTCCCAACCCACCCGTGAATGCCTCCAGCTCCCCGCTGGCGCTCAGCAAAATCCGATTTGGACTGGTGAGCCTGGGCAGGGCGAGGAGGGGTTTATCCCTCAGGAAGCCGCTTGCTGGGGTTCTGTTCAACCGTCCTTGACCCACAGCTCCCCTGTGGGGACGTGGCCCAGTGCCGGTGGTGGCGAGCACGGGGCCGGTGTCCGTCAGGACTGGGCCTTGTGGAAAGGCTCTGCCATGAGACTGGAGCCATCCTGCAGCTCCTCAAGGGGAGCGGTGCTCACGTTGGTGACTCTTTGTTTCACCTCCATGGCCTCCCTATGGGATGAGGAGTCGGGCACTGAGCCCACGCAAACCCTTACCTCTCTGCTCTCCGTTGAGTTTCTCTTTAAATGGTTGCTCCTGACCTTTTGGTATAAACCAAAGGTTCCTGAGCTTGATATATCTGTCCCTCAGTGGTGGAGCTGGCCTGGCGCTGAGCAGGGCTGCAGAAATCCCTGCTCCCAGTGCAGCCGTAGCTCTGCCATCGCCGAGTCGCTTTTTGTTCCACAACAGCCTGACGCGCTGCCTTACGCAGTGGGGAAAGCGTCCTGGCTGGTTATGCTGCTGAGGAGCCTTCGCTGCCATCGTTTCAACTTTGTGCCTGGACTAAAAGAGCTGGAGGGGTCGAATGAGTGTGTAACTGTTGCGTTTTTGTGTTAAGTATTTAGAAAGAACAAAATTTGAAGCTCATTCCCTTGTAGCAAGGAGGAGTGAACAGCGGTAGCTTTTCCAGTGAGGTGTTGATTTGACTTATGCATCCAAAATACTGAAACAGATTAGCAATTAGGAGTAATCACTGGACTAGATAAATGTTTAACATCCAAAATTTATCTACTCTTTATTTGCCAGATCAACTTGTCATTTAGCAGCAAATTGGATCTGCAGCTGCTGATTGCAGAATGGCGCAACGCTGCACAAACAGTTCTTTCCTGCGTCCAAAATGGACACGGCCATTTGAGTTCTTCTTAAACATCCAAATGTTCTGGTTTTTGTTATTTTTATTGTTGTGAACACTTTTAAACACTCCTTAGGGATCTTATCCTGCAGCCGTGTATGTTTTAAAACATGCAGTTTATGCTCCGTGGTTTTGCCAGAGACTGTGAGTGCTAAAAGAGTCAAGGAAGTATCTTTAAAGTGGAAACCAGCGTAAATTAAAAGTGTGAGTTTGATGTTTGATCCGATGCTCCCGGTGCATCGGAGAAAATAATGAGCAGCATTATTTTCATAAAACTGTGAGGGGTTTTTTGCAAGCTCTGAGTTTCACCAGATGTTTACAGCTGACAGCATGCTTCCCTCTGCTTAGAGGAGATTTTTATTTTTGGTTCTACCAGTTATGGGGCTGGGGGAGAGGAAAAGTTTTTCAACAAAGATCTTTCTTATAGAGCAGCTTAATGCTTGTCATGGGTGTGTGATGGAAGTGATCTGTCCACAATTCCTTGTCTCAAATTCTGGCTATGAAGCATGAACTGCTGATATATTATTTGATTTGATTTCAACTCCTGGCACTAAGGACTTGTGATATGTGGTGGATTCCCAGAATGATGCCAGTGTCTATGTTACATTTAAAACAGCCTGATCCTGTCACTTGTGTTTTACTGCTTGGTAGGAACAGCACTTTCCCACAGAATTAGCATTGAATGCAAAGGAAAAATCAGTATCCTTCCCCAGTCCTTAGTTTGTGAGCATATACCTGATACTGTAATTTTATGTTTCCTGTCATATTTCCCACATTTATAATATGACTTTTCTTCATTAGGGAAATAAAGAAAAACTGAAGTCAAAACATGTAAATGTTAAAATGTAGCACTTGGATAACAGAGGTCGTTTGAAGCCCTGGTGTCCTAAACTGAAGTTAGGATTTCTAACACTATATATTTTCTTGTGGCTTCCCCGGCAACATTTTTTGTGGAATTTTCTTTTTCTCAGCCTGTGTGAAACAGGTGGGTCCAGCAGCGCAGTTTCTGCATCAATTACACTTTGGATGCTTTATGCAGAAATAGTAAGAAAGTCCTTTCAGGAAAAAAAGCTGCCCAAGGAAAGAAAACTATGACCCAAAGCAGTGGGAATTCCGAATGTAAGAGATGCAACATTAATCTCCTGATGGTGCGTAGAGACTCATAAACAAGATTGCAAATGTGGATGGCTTCCAAATAAAAGTACTAGCTTACAGCCACTAGCAGGCTACTAATAAAGATTACTTCATCTAATCTTATTTAAAGTATATCTATAAAATATAACACTGCCAAGCCAGATCACAGCGTGGATAAGATGCATGTTGAATCAATTAATTGTATATAGGTATTCATGTTCTGTTTACAGTGAGTAACAACACTCCAGTATTTAATGCATTTTCAGTTACGCAATGCTGGGACTGTTTGTTCTTGCTCTGGAAATGCAATATTTTGAAACACTTAAATCTTGTCACAGATGACTCCAAGTGACGTGGGAGGCTTGATCTGGCCTGTGACAAGGCATGGTGGGGTAGAACCGAGCCAGGACTGCCTCCTGTGGACACTGCCCGAGGGGGAGCAAGCTGTGGAGGTAGCCCAGGGTAGGGCACAGACAGCCAAGTAATAATTGTACAGTGGCATGTAACAGGGGGCTCCTTCTGCCTCAACCAAGTTTTTCTTGGTGTCTGCTTGCTGTTCTCATGGGGATGTATTTCAAAAACTGCCCCTTTCTCACTGCCAAATCCCAGCGTTGTTCTGTTTGGGACCCACGCTCTGCCTTCCTCTGGCTCAAAACGAACTGGGTGCACAAAGTTTGTAGAAAGGCTTCTGTACTGCCAGCAGTGTCCCTGGGAGAGAGACTGAGCACTCTTGACGCTGCCATGGATGGAAGTTGAAGAGCCTCTGGACCTTTGAAGAGCACTTGTGGGCTTTTTTGTCTATATCAGTTGTTTTTCTTTCTCCTGCCCATCCCACTCCCCTTGCTCTCTCTTCAGATATTTATCAACAATGAATGGCACGAGTCTACAAGTGGAAAGAAGTTCCCCACTTACAACCCTTCAACGCTGGAGAAAATTTGTGACATTGAGGAAGGAGATAAGGTAAGTGTTGTTGGACAAGCTGTGCAAAAGACATTTTCCAAGGGATTTCTTTTTGTAGGGAAGCACACAGGGGAAAAGCTGGCTTTTAACAATATCCATCTGGCCAGACCAAGCTGGAGGTCTGGGACACTGGATGTGCTGCTCAAGAATCCCATGGGCTGGGTGGCATCAATCCTGTCCAGCTTGTCAGAGGCACTTTCCCTGGCTGCTGAACACTGTCAGAGGAATGAGACTGAGCATCATTCTTGTGCCGTAGACTGGAAGGAAGTAGCCAGCCTGAGGAAATAGCAATGATGGACAGGATTTGGGCCCTGTGTTGGGGGTGGTTTATACCCCAGCTGCAGGGCAGCCTGCTGGAGACACTGAACTGAAACTCCCCCTTTTTTCAACACAAATAACCTGAGTGCTTGGGGGAATTGAAGCTCGGTCATGCAAACATTGACCACTTGCTGCTGGAGATGTGGTGCTGCTTATCCAGATGGTATTGTGGGTTCTGGCCTCCTGCACAAATGTGGCAGCCCTCACTAAAACCAAACCAGTATCTCAAGAGCTTTAGTAGTCCCTGGCTGGCCCTGGTGTGCTGTAGAGTAACCTGAGATGTAACTGCTTGGGTTTGGTAGCAGTCTGAGGTGAGGAACAATCACATGTGACACTTTTTTTTTTTTTTATCCAAAGCAGCTCATCATGAAAGGGCCAACTGGTGTGACCTATGGAAAAGTGCTGGGCCAACATCTGGCTCTGTGCAGGAAGTCATGGGAAGGTGATTCACAGCTGCTGTGCTGTGCCAGGGCTTTGGTAGCTCATTGCTATGGGCAGTGTGGCCACCTCTGCCTGCACTGAGATCCTTTTCTTGGTATTTAAGCTTGTCCAATGCTTGTGAGGCAGCCTCCAAGACTTATTGCCACTGGGGATCTGTGCATCCGTGGGGCAATTACACATTGAGGCAGAACCAAACATTGTGTCTTTATCCTGACTGGGTAGGACATAACTGTGTTTAATTGCAGTGGCATGTAAACAGTGGAATTGAAGCTGACTCTGATGCAACTGTATTTTGATAGGCAGAAACCATGACGTTGTTATTGTTCCCTGAGCGAAGTGTCTCCTCAAGCAGCTACAGAGTATTACATGAGCAGTTTGTGCCCGCTTCTGAATGTTGGCTAAAGAAAATTGTTATACAGAACTAACAGGCTGGTTTTGCCTCCTTGAGATTTGTCCCCATCTGAATTCAGCTTCTAGCTTGCAGGAGGGTTGCTGTAAACTATTCCAGCCACTGAAGCTCTCTCCCCCTGAATACTCAGAGGTGATTGATTTCTTAGTGGGAATTGCAGCCAAAAATGTAAGCTAGCTGTGCTTTGGGTGCTGAAAGCTTCTTCTATACATCACATCTTTTAAAACAGTATTTTGCTCTAACTAGGATTTTCCAAGAAACGAAGTGGGGATTAGACCTGGATGTGGATTGATTAAAAAGAGGCATGGGTGACAGCCATCCCCAGCTAGCTGTTTGCCTTCTGGTGACACTTAACCACGTCCCACTCCCTTCTGGCCAAATAAGGTCCCTGAGGCTTCCCTTGCCCTGGTCCATCCCCTCCTGGGGCTGTAACTCCAGTCTGCTGGAGTCACCACAGGAAGTGGTGTGTTGTTTGGTGGTGCTTTCCAGTGCCTTGTCCTCATGTGCCACTGTACTTGCTGTCCTGGCCAGTGCCACTGTCAGGGTGGCAGTTCCTGGTACTGGCTCTGGCTTCAGCAGTGCTCTGCCAGGTTTGGCTCTGCCTTCACATCAGGCTGGGAGCAGAACTCCCCTTCCCAAGCCCTGAACAGAAACCTGCCCCTCCCTGGCCACGCAGAGTGTTTTGCTTAGGCTGCACGTGAGGGGTGGGAATTTGGCAGCTAATGTCTCAGTGATGACAGTTTAGTCTGGTGCTGAAACTTGGCCAATGCTTTATAAGCCTAGAAGCAAAGGTTTCGTTGTCTGTTCTTTAGTTACGGAATTGTCCTTGACGGGACAGTTGAGGGATAATGACCAAGTCTGTGTGGATAAAGAAGCCCTGAAAATAAAATGGTGGATGTTTCCACTTGATGCTGGATACCTCACAAATAAAAGCTCAGTGTCCAACTGTTTGCCAGGTTGATAATGGAAAAGGAGTAACTCTAGTGCTGTCCCTAACACTTGGAGACAGATTTTTTCCTTCTTGCAGCTTGCTGGCATCCATCAAGGGCAGGGGAAAAGTGCTCCTTCCTCAAAGGAATGCCTGGCTCTGTTGCCACAGAGCGTGGGCAGTAGGTCCATAGCTGTGACTCTCCAATCTTTCATGATCATTTCTAAACAGTTCACTCACTTGTGGATCTTTGAAGGGTTGTGAGAGGGATTTGTTCCTCGTCAGCCTCTCCCCTCCTTCAGATCGTAGTGGCAGGCTGAGGTAAGACCACAGCAGACTTGCAATGCCCTCAATAGTGATTTTGGACATTTCAGGCTGTTCGGATGCCGTTTGAAGCTGTTTTGAATTCGAGTTTGGAACTTAAAGCAATTCAATGTGTGGACTGTTTGTAGGGGAGCCAGTCAGGGAACATCTTCTAACTGAAAATCTCTGACATTCTCATGCCCTGTGTCAGGAGAGTGCCTTTCCAAAGATGTGCACAGGGAAGCTTTTTGAAGAAGTCAGTAAGTGATTTGAAGAAAGGGGACCTCTACTGGGTGTGCTTCATTCCTGGTACGTCTCTACTGTGGGGCACCCTGAGAGTGAAGAAGAGCAAGGCTTTTTTGCAGGTGTTTTCCCCACTCACAGAGCCAGTTGGGTGGTGGTCTTCACTGTGCTCTGCAGCCTGCTGCTGGGGCAGGAGAGAGGAAAAGAGGATGGGAAAGGAAAAAGGGGTAGCAATGAGCAGGAATATGGATGAGGCACCTTAGGACAAAGAACAGTGCTCAGTTTGTTCAGGGGGGAAGGTATGTGATTGTGTAACTGGGGGTTGTATCATAATTCAAACACCCCAGGTGGGTATGAAGGTTTGTAGGCATTTCCCAACACTGTAAAGACCTTGCAATCTTAATATTCTAAGTGGAGCTTTTTATGTAATGCTCAGTAAATCTGTTATAGATCCGAGTGGAGCACCAGGATGCATGGCTCTCCTCCTGTGGTTTTGTGCATCACAGGGTGTTCCTGGCACCTTGACAGTTCGGAGTCACTTTGTCACGCCTTGTGCCTACCTATTGCAACATGCCTGCAATGAACATGCCATTCAGACTCCCCTAATGCCTACTCATAACAGGATGGATTAAGAATGGCATTTCAGCCTTCCTGAAGAATTTCCTTGTTTTTGCTGGTCTCTCAGACCTGTTGAGGCTGTGCATTGTCTCAGCATATCACTTGGTGGTGCTACCCTGAGGGTGTTTAGGGAAAGCCTTTTTGCCTGTGTGACAGTGACCGCAGGCTCTGAGCCACTATTTGTACCCAGAATGTCTGAGAAAGATGGTTGTCTTCATTTTTGTCTCGACAGGAGCTGCAGCAGGGCTCATGTGCTCCCATTTTTAGAGGCTGGGGAAGATCTGGGCATGCACTGAAGTCCTCTGTTCATGCAGTCACTCCTGTTCTGAGTGCCAGGTGGAGGGAAGACCCTCAGTTACCAAAGGCATTGTGCCCCTGCAGACCCAGTTCCTTGCACATCAGTGCTCCCAGCCTGGTTGCAGAACTAATTAATTGCTGCTAAGGGAAGACTTGTTTAAACCTGACACACTTATGCTCCTTTGCCTGCTCTGTCACATAAAATACTGCCCTCTTTCAGCTTAAGCCTTCATTCCAGCAGGCAGGATGGGAGATACCTAAGTGTGCAGTGGCTGGTGGTGCCTTCTGGCTTTTGTGGGGTGCCAGGCTGAATCCAGATCAGCTCCAGCAGAGTGAGCCATTCAAAGGCCTGATGGGCCCCAGGCAGGACCTGTCTGGCTGTGCTCAGGGGCTCTGGGCACCTCTGCCCCACCAGCATCCCTTGCTGGACCAGAGCCATGATATGACACCACAAGTTTCCTCCAATGCCTTTCCATCAATGCTCGTCCAAAGGGCTGGATTTCTTTTCCTGACAGTATAGGTCAGACTGTTTCAAAGCTGTGTGATCCCTTTGTAAGGAAGTGGAGCCAAATTTAATGCAAGGTGCCATTTCCTTGGGTGATGACTTGCAGTTTTGACCATGAACCTTTTAAGAAGGCAGTGTGTTTCCCTACAACACTTCTTCTTGGTTGAGCTCCACACATCCCCCCATGAGGGGAGTGTGGCCAGACCTTGTTGCCTCAGTGCAGAGGCTTATTTCCTAACTGTATCCCGATAAGACTTGAGAAAAGGTATAGATGAGAGCAGCTGGTGAAGTGCTGAGAGGAATGATCAATGTCTGACACCCTCCCTCCTTTCCCACCCTTCTGAGCCATATATTGCAGTGAGGTGCACGGTCTGCCTCCGCTGAAATGAGGCTTGGGCTGTGCCAGACCTTACATACAGCAGGAGTCTGTCCAAAGCTTTATCAATGCTTGGGGTACGGCCTTGGCCTTGTGGATATTGGTGGCAGTGTTCCCATAGATTCTACTGGATTAGGAGCCCATGGCTTCACTTTTTTATTCAATGTATGTGAGGTGAAGGGAGGAGTCCCGGACATACCATGGCCAGAGCAAATGCATGAAGCTCTGGGGGTGATGGTGTGGGAAGAGAGGGAATTTACTCCCTGTCTGGTTAATAACTTGGTTAAACAGAGTTGGATTTGGTCCAGAGGATGGTAAAGCTGTTGGGAGATGAAGGAAGAATAGCACTAAGCGTGTGTAGGGAAATGTCTTTGTCATGGCACTGAACAGCAAAACCTTTCCCATCTGGTGGAAATGTTCTGGGAATATGTTTTAGGACCTAAGGGAGATTTTTAGTGTGTTAACTGCCTTGGCATGGGCTCCAGGGGAACTGGATGGTGGGATCTGAGCTGTAATTATTTCCCTGGGTAAGATCTTGATCTCATGGGGGATTTTCCTGCCCACACTTGTTTAGAGGAGGCTAATTCATGTAGGCCAGTGGCCTGTCATGATTCTTCATCCTCCCCCGGTGTCACATCCTGTATTGGCAGGAACATGATTCTGGATTATTTTATAAACAAGTCAGTTACATTAAATTATCCTTGAAAGACCCAATTGGTATTCAGACCTCAAGGTTGTTTATGAGCCCAGGCCAAACCTAAAACATATTCCAGGCTTGAATTCAAATCCAGGAGTGAAATGAAAGCGGTTTGTTGGACAACTTGATTTTGGCCACCACAACATCAACTAAGAAGCAGCCTGGGGGTGGTTTCTGTGCCATTGTCCGGCTCCTGCCTTGTAACCTGAGGTGTCCTTGTGTGTGTGTTGTGTAGCCTGATGTGGATAATGCAGTGGAGGCAGCGAAGGCAGCGTTCCAGAGGGGCTCTCCCTGGAGACAGATGGATGCCCCAAGCAGAGGACGGCTCCTGCACAAACTGGCTGATCTCCTGGAGCGGGACAGAGTCACCCTGGCAGTGAGTACTGGGAGCAGTGATAAGCCAGCAATGGTTGGCTCATAACCCTGCTCCATCCCTCTGGTGTATCCATATCTACCTAATATTTTCCTTTTCTCTCCCTTCCTGAAGGGCAGAAGAGTCCATATAGGAGTCATGACTTTGTTCCTCTTTCTGCAGGATTTTAGGGGTCTTAGAAGGCTGTCAGTTCTTCTACATAGTTGACTTTTGCAGAACTTTAGCTAGTTACTGAAGTGATTAAAGATATTAACACTTAAATTTTCAAAGCACTATTTTTGTTTTATGTTAAAAATCATTGATGTTTATAGCTGTCTTCCAGCTCTTATTAAAAAAAAAAACACCAGAAAAAACCCCACAAACACCAAAACAACCAAATCACACCAAACCACCACAGCTGACTCATTCTTTATCACAAAAATGCAGGTGGGTTTGACTTCTGTGCAAATTCCTCCCCTTAAAATGGGGGGCTTGAAAGAGGATCTTTCTCTTGCTGGATATTATCCAAAGCTTAAAATGTATGTAAGTGGGAACTGTTTCTTTCCTTATTGAATGTGCCGGCTCAGGGAAGTCTCTTTATAGCTGTGAAGCTGTATGAACTTGGACTTTTACACTGAGGAACTATTGCTAATGATTCCATGATCCTGTCCTGGAGTCCTGCTGGTGCAGAACAAAGGGATAAGAGCCTGAGCTAAAATGTGCTCAGTTGGTAGAAGCCTTTGGACTCTACAGGCCTTGTACATCTTTCCAAATAGCACCCACAGATCCTCAGCTTGGGGCTGCTGTCCATCCACGCCTCAGCTCTTGGATCTGAGCACTCTCCAGTTCAGTGCTGCACTTTTATCCTCAGGGAAAGGCATGGATGGTATTCCATGCTGTCAGAAGTGCAGGTAACTGAGCCAGTGTCCTGCTGAGGTCAGTGGGAGCTAGCACCCGTGGGATGTGCTCAGGAGCCTATACCTGTGTGACTGTTTTAAGCTGGGTCTCCTTCCCCAAAACAGTGTCTCTTAACCAGGTGACAGCTTTCAGTTTCATCAGGGCAAAACCAAAACATTCGGTTCTGAAGACAGTTCTGGCAGCAAATAAGAGGGAAGAAAATACACATATATATGTGTGTGAATAAACCTGGTTTATTTTTTGCTCACTTTTTGATGTGACTGTGGAGCACCCTCCTTTTCCCTTAGTCAGAACACACTTCAAGCTTTCTGCTGTCCTTCTGGTCTGGGAGGGCTTGTTTGGCATTGCTGTTTGCACTGCAGAAAGCTAGCCCTGGCTGCCTTGGCTGCTTGCTAAGCAAGGACTTAAAAAATCAGTTGTTTAAGCAGACATCGTGGATAACAATCCTCGCCATTCCAAGGGGAATGTCTGTTCGAGTGCTGTTTGGACCCTAATGTCTGTGGAGGATGACAGGGTATGACTTCATGTGTAAACAAAGATGTTTCAATCTACCAAGGGATAGTACTTCCTTTATGGATGTGCTGGCCATTTGCACCAATATCCCATTTAATGACCTGAGTGGAGAACAAAGCATTCCCTGAGCTAATGTCCAGAACAGTGTGAAGGACACAGGCTCAGCTTGGATTTTGTTTAGAGCTGATCAGCACCAGTGGAGCAACTTCTGCCTTGCCCTGGGCTCAGCACAGATATGAGCCCAAAAGTTACTTTACCAAAACTCTGTAGAAAGTATGTTTATCATTGGACAAAAGAAGCTGTTCAGAGGTTGGGTTTAGGCTTATGAAATAGAAAAATTAGATTTTTTTTTTTTCTAATAGAAGACAAGTAGCTCTGCCTGATTTCAGTGACGCCATCTGGACTCCAGAACATCTGTGTTGGATGGTCAGTTAGGGTGAAGTCATGATACTCATTGTTTCTGACCAGTGCCCCAGACCTCAGCCCTGTATCCCACGCACACTCACCTTCTGGAGGCTTCTGGAAGGTGCTCTTTCAGCACAGCCCCTGAACAAAGCAGCTCCTGTACACATCAGAGTTACTGTCTGCTTTCCTTCTGTGTTATTTGTATTAATAAGCTCATTCTCTAAATATAAGAGGAGGGAAGAACATTCCATGTCTTCAGAACAAGGCACAGTAAAGCTGAGAAGAGGTTTTTTAAAAAGCTCCTTCTTAAGAAAAAAACCCAAAACATTTATTTGTCTGACAGTGCATGCAACTTGGTTTTTTTCAGACTCTGGAAACAATGGACACAGGAAAACCTTTTCTGCAGGCTTATTTCATTGACCTGGAAGGCTGTATAAAAACACTCCGGTATTATGCAGGATGGGCCGATAAAATTCAGGGCAGAACTATTCCAGTGGGTGAGTACCTTCAGGCTCAGTTTCAGAGCTGGGATGGGATCAGGCTTGAGGGGCAGGGAGATCCATGGGAAGGCTGGCTTCTGAAAACCTGCAAAAATAGCCTGCACTTCCTTTCTATCTCAGGATGCATTTTAAGCAGATATGTTTCAATATTAAAGCTAATGGGAGAACTTGGTTAATGCCTGGATAGGTCTCTGGAAAATAAAATGTGTGGGCTCTTCTATTGCTTTTTTAACAGAGAAACTTTTGGTCAGACCAGTCATCTAGAGAGAACACTGTGGTCCAGGTATAGAAGTTCAAATATGGTTTTGGTGAGAATAAGTTAAGAGAATGGATGTCCTTGTGGCACAATGGGCAGTATGGAGACTTTTCAGATTTGTTCTCTTCTGTCCCTGCATGTGGGTGATCACTGAGGCTGTGTGAAGGACAGACACTGTAGACAGAAATTAGTCACCAGAGGAAGGGCTCTGGAGGGCTGAGCTGTTTCAGTCTGCGCGGAGAGTAAAGGGAGCCATGTCAGTCATATAAACAGATTTGTCACCCTCATTCAGAGTGGTGTAAAGCTTTGCTTGTCTGGACACTGCTTGTTTGTCCTGATTTGAAATCACTTTGAAAAAGCGTCATTAGAAATGTTCTTGCTCTCTGTCACATCTTCCCAATGAAACTAAGTGTTCAGCAAGAATGAATTTGAAAGGCAAATGTTCTTCCTGCTTTCTCTTTGGAAGAGTAACAGCAGTATTTTAAGGTGAATGGTATTACTTTAGTTCCAGAGTTTCATCTTTTTGTGATTTCTTATCAGGAAGCAATTCCTGTTACACTAAACAGGATTCCTGTATAAAATGGTTTTTAAAACTCTCTCCCTCAGGCAGGCAAGTGCTTCATGTTTTTCAGTAGGACAGAATCTGAAGGAAATTTGTTTGCTCTTCAGTGTGATAAAGAGTTATCCTCCCCTCAGCCTCAACACGGGGAGTTTGCAGAAGGAACTGAACCCTGGTTTAAAAGGTCCCTGTGTGACTGTGAGTGGCATTTGGCTTTCAGACTGACACAGGACCTGTACTCAGATCTTCACCTGCCTGGGCTGTTCCAAAGACATGAGTCAGGATGAACAGTGTTCTCTGTCTAACCTGGGTTTAGTTCTGTCCCCAGCCTGTTAGTGTGCACGTCTCACACACTTTCTGGAAAAGGGAGGATTTTGACTGCTATGTCCCCTTTTACTCTCTTGTCTTGCAGATGAAAATTTTGTCTGTTTCACTCGGCACGAGCCCATGGGCGTCTGTGGAGCCATAACCCCAGTAAGTGACAGTGCTGGTGCCTTCCATCTCCCACAGAACTGGAAACTCCATGTGCACTCCATCCTACCCTGCAGCCATTTGCTGCCTGGTTAAGCACAGCTGTTCTGTTCTGCAGGGAACTCCCATCTCAGTGGCCTGATGTAGTTTCGTGTTTTACCCCCATGCCAATTGCTCTTGGCAACAGAAATGCTCTGCAGTGGAAGGGTGGGTCTCCTAATCAGATGCTCTGTTGCTCTCTGAGGCTGACACCAGTCACCAGAGACCAGTCAGAGCTCTGACTCTCACACTGGTGGGACAACCATCTCGTCATTAGGAGTGCTGGCTTTTTGCTACCTTGTGCTGATGCAAACTTTTGAATTTAAAATCATATCCGTTATCAATTAATTATGTCTGGCTGTTCTCTGAGCTTTCTGGGATTAAATCTCACTGAACAGAGTTTTCTTTTCCTTGAGGTCTCAATCTATGCTGAGGGGACAGTGTGGCTAGCTCTTGGAATGCCTCCAGTGTTAGCATGTGTTGCTTGCTCGGTTTCAACAGACAGCCAGGGAGACTTTACACTCATGGAAGACAGATTTTGTTCCTGTCTGGCTGTAAATTCTTTGAGTGTGGTATCCTACAATTTGTGAGGCAAATGGTACTGTGTCAAAATTCTCTGGATACAGCACCAAGTCTGCCAGTGCTCATTGTCCATTGTTTGGACAATGCTCTCAGAGCTGTGGTGGGAGCCTTGGTGCTGTCCTGTGCAGGTCCAGGAGTTGGAATCTGATGATCCCAGTGGATCCCTTCCACCTCAGGATGTTCTATGATTATATGGTACTTGGATCAATAAGAGTTCCTGGAGGATTTTGACTTTTGAGATAAGGTTAAAGACTGAAAGAAATGCATATGGGACATTAGATTTGCTGGACCCTGGGCAAACCAGGTCTGGACCAGACCCCAGAGATGTCTGGGGAAATTCTGCTTTTTCCTTCAGCAGGACTGAGTTTATACCCCAGATGATGACAGGACATGGTCTTTTGGCAGTGTCAGGGTGAGGCAAAGTGGGAGGTTATCAAACATTTGTCTTGGTGACTACGCAACTTTTCTGGCTGAGCAAGCAGTGTGACTGTTGGTGAGCAGAATTTATGATTTAAAATCAAAATCTCAGGTTCCTCACACTGATCACCAGTTAAAAGGTATTTCCCTGTCACTCTCAGCCAGTTTTGGCACTCAGCAGTGCTTAGGGAACTATCCCTTTAAAAACCTACATGCAGGATGCCTTGGAAGGCCACTGTAGGGGACACAGTGGAACTTGTAAGATCTCAGGTTGACCCTAGACCAGCAATAAATACAACAGAAAGTACAGAACCAAATTTGACTTGAGTTCAACACTGTGTTTGTATAAAGAATGGTTGGGGTCATCAACAGCACATCTGTCTTCAGTTTACTCAGAACAAATCTTCTCCAATTTCTTTTTTCTCATTTTGATCTCGATAACACCAACAACCTCTGGGTTTTTATATTCTTACTTGATTGAAAAAATACTGTCACTCTTCTGGGTACGTTTCCCTAGAGCAATTAGCAGTCCTCCCCTTTTCCTATGGCTTGACTATATTTAAAGCAATGTTCTTAGCAAGAGAAGTTCCTAGGAAGTGCAGCATATGGCTGATTTTTATCCCAAGGTGATATCATGAGGCAGCCCTGGAGTCCTTTACTGTTACTTTCACCAGCTACTCTGCAGCAGAAAGCTCCTAATGGAGCTATTTCACGCTCTGAAACTGTAGAAAAGTAGTGTAGGTGTAAATGGTTCAAGCTGCACAGTCAGGCCTCTAAGAAAACTTAGGAGAAAAAGACAAATGGGCAAATTATGGGATGTGGCCATCGGAGAAGATCACTGGAATGGAACATGTCTGGGAAAAGGGGCGAAGCAAGTTGAAGAATAACACTTGAGACTAAATTCTGCTTTGTCTCAGGGTTAGAATAGAACTCATGGCTCAAAAGCTACACTGCTAATTTATTTGTAAGTGTGAATTTGTGGATTCCTGACATACTTGGCTTCTTTGTTGATAGCTGAAGGCCCTTGGCTTGAGTCTTGACAAGAAGTCCCCTTGCTGTTGGCCTGCTTCCATCATCCCTGAAGCAGCATTAATTATTTTTAATGAAGAAAACCTTTCTGCTGCCAAATGACCTTTCTGAGATTCAGTGTGAGCTAGATTTTCCACTTCTTGCTTAGACTCCAAGATCCCCAAATACACATGGCCACGAAAGAGATTAGCACAGAGAAAACTGATGTAGACTGGTTCCTAATTCCAAATGAGAAAACTAAGTGGAAAGGAACACTTTACAGTATGAAGGGAGTGTAAGACCTCCCCTAGATTTCCATGACTGAACAACTCACTGCAGTTTCCTAGTTATAAAACTGGAACTGAATGATATTATATAACTCCTAACTACTCAGCCAGTGCTTAACAGAGAAAAATTAGATCTTTTTCAATGAGTAGTTGCATTCTGTAATTCCCCACATACAGATGCTGTACAGAAGTGATGCATCAGGAAACTGCCTCCAACACAGTTTCTGTGAAGAGCCAAAATCACAAAATGTGATCAAACTCCTTTAAAGAATGAGGTCACATCGTGCAGAAGGTTGTCCAACTTACAGGATTAGTGTGAGGACTGCCAGCAATATCAGGGATCTCAGGGGGAAATCAAGGAAGTTATATTCCTTAGTCCAAGCAAACACAGTATTATAAACAGACGCTTCTCTTTGTGGCTTTCCTCCCAGTTCCTTTCCTCCCTGAGCTGGGAAAAGGCTGCATAGAAGTGAGTAAGTGACTCTGCCAGGCTGATCTGACCAGTGACCTGTGTTCTTGCAGTGGAACTTCCCCCTGCTGATGCTGGTTTGGAAGATGGCACCGGCGCTGTGCTGTGGAAACACTCTGGTCATTAAGCCAGCTGAACAAACTCCGCTCACGTCGCTCTACATTGGCTCTCTGATCAAGGAGGTGAGGAAATCTGAACAGCCCACCGAGGTTCTGTCCTCTTAAGGTCGTAAGCAAGGCTGGATGTTGAATTGGTTGTCCAGATTTTTGGGTTTTAAAGAGTCTGAGCATAACAAACAGACTTACAGCTTTAACAGCCTCACAAAGGAAAGTGAGAACAACATCTGTCTTCAGCCTTTTTTTACAAAGGCCTTTGTGACTGACTGGGATGTGGCAAACATCACAAAATGCACAAAACCTGTGCATTTTTCTCCTTAGAAAGCTGCAGAGAGAAAAAATGATGATTTTTCTTCCCCTCTCCCAAGTGAGGGAAAGGCAACAGCTCGGTTTTATTAGACAATGAGACAAAAAAGAGTGTGATTAGACAGCAGTGTTGTGTTTGTTGTTTTTTAGTGGGATAATTCAACCAAGACAGAGTGCCCTGGGACACAATTCCTCATCGTTTCTGTGGTTCACAAAACAGTTTAGTTGTGTCTGACCTGTAAAGTCAATTAAAATAAAGGCAAGATGATAGACTGGGATTTTAAAACGCTGGTTTAGAGCTTGTCAGTTAGGATCCTGTGTGCCAACAGAACTGTTAATTGTACAGAACCTTCCAGCACTGCTCAGTACATCAACCTCCTATAGCTATGGATGTGACTGACTGAGGAAAACTAAAGGAGTTGTAGATGGGCTTTTGCCTCTCAGCTGGAAGTCTGTTTGTTAGGCTCAGTCAAATGATGATTTTGTCCTTTCTTGGCTTAGCCTGAGAGAAAATGGAAAGATATGTTGATAATTGACACTTAGGGCTCTTCCATCAGGAAAGGAAGCAGAAAAATAATACCGGTTAAGTATCTCCTACAGTTACTCGGCTTAATGAGATTACACAGGATGAGTGAGTGAGCACAGGGTGCAGTTGTCGTGACTTCTAGTGAGCCCTGCCACACCACTGCTTTTTTTGACTCTGACATGCAGCTCCCCAAACACAGGCATAGCATTGTCCCCAAAAAAACACCATTCAGTTCTGGTAAAATCATTTTTTTTTCAGGTGAAACTAAGCTTGCAGTTTCTCACAGTTGTCCTTCAAGGCAGAAGTGTAATTAGAGCAGAATAATTTTATTTGAAGATGTTCCTTTCTCCACCCAAAATTAGCTAAATTCTTTGCAATTTTTCAGAAAAATGAGTTCAAGTTTTTTGGTTTTCATCTTTAAAAGGATGCAGAAGATGTTACCACACACACAAAGCTATGTGTTACATTCAATGAAATAATTTTTGGCCAACCAAAATATTTTGGCTTTTATTTTTGCTGAAAAACAGAGAAAACTTTTTGGCTCAGGGTGTTCTGAACCAATTTTTTGCTTCCTTGTGGCTTTGCTGCTGACTCCCAAACACCATTACTTGCACAGTTTGACATGCATTCTATTTGCTTGAAAACTCATTAGCCAAGATGCAAACTCCATTAAATGCACTTTTGTCATTGTCGCATCCACAGAAGAAATAAGACTGCCATTCCAATTTATGAGAAGAAAAAATGGGGAAACAAGTCTTATGAGGATTATTTTTTTGCAAGACAGTACATGAGCAATTGCTTCCTTTTTTTTTTCTCTATTAGAAATGGCATTTATTGAGATTTTTTATTAAAAAGTCATAGGAAATAAAGCAAATGTGTTATATTCTGCAATTTCATTAGAAATTGCAGGGAAAACAACCTTGTTCTATCAGTAGTAGGGGAAGGCTAACCTAGAAGAGCAATAATCCTTGAAACTCTTGTTTCAGGAAGTAAAACCAAACCTGTCAGTCCCTCGGTTCTCCTTGCACTAGACTTTCACCTGAAGTTTTGCCATTTGTCTGTTTTGGCAAAATTACTAGTTGGCTCATCTAGGTTGTAAATGTGGTGGAAACTTGCATAAGTCTTGTTACCATCTGCTTTTGTACTCCTGTTTTATTAGCCCCATCATCTAGTGAGGTTTTACTGACTTCTTAATCCCTCTGGTCCCTGAAGAACCACAAATGTCAACCTTTGTTCAAAACAAACTTTCATTCATTTACCCCTTGGCTGCAGCTGCACTGCAGTAGCTGGGGGCCAAGTTTGGCCAAAAGACTTCACTCTCTTTTGACTTGAAACTGGGACTTCTCCAAGAATTCATACTGAAACTTGGCATTTCCTAAGCATGGCTGTTAGTTTCACCCACGTCTACTCCAGCTGGTAGCATGCAGCCATGTTACTGGAAAGTCTGGAAAACAGGGATGTATCTGGGAAGAGCTCAGAGTATAGTATCACTAATCCAGGCTTCCTGGGAAATGAGCTGTGCTCTCAAATTCTCTACAGAGCTGTTTTTAATCTCTGTTTCAGGTGGGTTTCCCTCCAGGTGTGGTGAACATTGTGCCAGGCTATGGCCCCACAGCTGGAGCTGCAATTTCTACCCATGACAGCATTGATAAAATTGCTTTTACTGGATCAACCAAGGTAGGTGATGGATTTCTCAAAGACACCTGCTGTTCTTCTTTGCATTCTCTTGTAAACTGTCATCCATACAAGACTGGACCTATGAAATGTCAGTGATTTTGTATAACCAACACTTCTTCCGTCACGTTCCGTGTGACGGGATTTCTCAGAAGTGTTCGGTATTTGTCCAATTCAGATCCTTGTGCTTGTAATAATCCCACATCTCTGAAAGCTGGGTTTTGCCAAACCACCACATTTCTGTAAGAACTGTAAGTAAAAGGTGATCTGACATAAGGTAAGGCAGTCACAGGGCAGGCTGGCAGGGACTTCACATGTCACTGACCCGATGGAGCTTCTGGGCACGTTTGTCTGCCAGTCCTGCCCTGCAACTGGAAAACATGTCAGTCAGAGCCCTGAACAATTCTTCCTTGGCTTTAGTTACCTCTGAGGAACTAGGACTTAAATAAAAACGTGGCTTTGTGCCCAAGGCCTTCTCTGCTGACGTAGAGGGGATTAACATTTGAGTTTCATTCTGAGACCTGCACAGTAAAGCACCTTCTATTTAGCTTTTTTTCCTGTAAATAGATGTGTCTGGCTTGTTTATGAGAGAGGTGGCCACAAGACCTCTGCAGTGTCAATCACCTACAGCCATCCTCTTCCATACCTACATGGGAAAAATGCATATGGCTTGGCCAAGACCATGGAATTGAGCACAGCTGAGACATGCAAACAAATCTGACTGCAGTAATCACTGCTGAAGATCCTCAAACAAAAGCTTGCTTAGAAAAGTGACGATTTTTCCACTGACTGCTTTAGATGTTTCTTGCAGTAGATCTGCACCTCCAGAATAGAGGCAGTGTCCAAAGAATGGAAATGCTCACAACCAATGGGGGCAGCTGAGGCAAATTCAGTCTCTTATTTCTTTGAGGAACACTATTCTTGTTGAGCATTTGCTGGATTCATCCATTCTTATGTCTATCCTCATAATTGCAGAGTGTGATGTGAATGTATAATGATGACAAATTACCTTGGAAGGTGTTCTTGGTCAATAAAGGTAACTCCAAACACTCAAAAGCTGCAGCATTTACCAACACTACCATCTAGTGGCTTTGTGTACATCCTGTGCTTATCCCATAGGAAAAGGTGTGCCAAGCCTCTGTTTCTATACAGGGATCATGGGAACAAACAGAACACAAAGTAAAAGTTCACCGTGAGCTTTTACTTTCTTGATAGTTGGTCTAATCTTGGAGTTTACTCAGTTACATGCTTCTCTCCAAATCCTAGATCAGAAGTGTTTAGCCCAGATGAGCCATTAGCTGTGTGAAAACAATAGAGCTTATAGACTCATCCAGCCCACATGGATCTGTTTGGGTTTTTAATGAAAAAGGAGTATCCAGTGGATTAGCAGCAGAAAAAAAATCTCAGCTGCTGGAGCCTGTAGGCAAAAAACTCATGTAGACACTGTGCTTGTCTCCTAATCCATGGGTGTGCAGGAAACACCAAGGGAGACAGATCCTTTGCTAATGCATGTGTAATTTAGAAGTGTTTTCTTCTCCTTCCACCCATCTGTGAGTTCAGCTGCATCTCTGCAGCATTTGCACCACAATGCTACTGTTTCTGAGCCAGGAAGTGAAGCTAATTCAAAATATATTTTGACTTAGTTATTAAGCCCCAGCGTGGGCTCAGTGCCAGCTTGGAAACACTGATCTTAAACTCCATGAGAATTTTCCCATGTAGCTCTCTTCTCTTAGGTTATTAACGTGCTCCTCTTTGGCCAGCCAGCCTGCAGTAATGCCTCTTGCAAAGCTGGGATGCATCACTTATTTCTGCTGTCTCTAGGCCTAAGCTCTGAATGACTAGAGATGATCTCTCTTAAGTTCAGGAGTGATGCTCAAGTAACAAGGGCAAACCAAGAGAAATGCAGACCTGTAATTGCTGGCCAGCTGCCCTTTGCTTTCTTCCCTCAGTTCCACTCCTGGGCAAGAGTAGTTTTAGTAAGAAATAAAGGTAAAGTTTCCATGTGCAAAGTTAAAATACAAAAAAACAGTTATAATATGAGCAAATTCAAATATTACATCACTCTTAAATTAACCTGCCCTAACAACTAAAGGTCCCAAATATTTTTAATTCATACTGTTTCTAACAAAATTAGGTTACTAAATTCAGAAAGCAGAGTAAATCCTTCCCTTCATGATACAGATGTAGTTCTTCTGCACAGCTGGTCCTTTCAGACCTGCCTAAACCAATCCTTAATTCTGGGGCTGGTTTTGACACAACACATCACAGCAGCAGGAAACTCAAACCATTTCAGAGTGCTCTCCCTGACCTCTTCTGCTTCATCCAGGCTCTTCCACCCTTGTTAGAATCACACTTGAGATTTTTAGGGGGAATAACTCCTGTCTTCTTTGTGTCTCACAGGTTGGAAAACTGATCAAAGAAGCTGCTTCTAAAAGCAACCTCAAAAGGGTGACGTTAGAGCTGGGAGGGAAAAACCCCTGCATTGTGTGTGCAGATGCAGACTGTGAGTATGGGCTGCTGGCTGTGTTTGCTGTAAGAGCATTGAGGATGGTGGGGTTTGTGTGTCTCTGCTGTCCTCTGGCAGCTCACAGGCCTGGTGTTTCCACTCCAAAGGCTGGAGAAAACCTCTGTCCAAGGGCAGGATATAATTCTGCATTCCTGGAGCTCTTCCCCAGCATGGGCATCATTCCCATAGCTGGTTTTGCCTTCCCTGGGGGTGGCTGCAGTTGCAGTTAGATCTTGCACTTGTGTGTTTGCTGTTTGTGGGCTTTCTCTTTGGTTGGCAGTGCTGCAGGGCCTGAGCCAAGCACTGGGGAAAGCAGTTTTCTGCAAAGCAGCCCCTCTGCAGGCATTCCAGTGATAGGGGAATTTTGTAGGACCTGATCTAATCCAGCCTTCACCTCCATCCTGGTGGTCTGCAGGGCTCATTTTGAGTTTCATTCTGATTTTGTTACATGCCTCAGTAGTACTAGGAGATATGTGTAACCTGTGACCACCAAAATGGTTGTAAAGTCCTATTTGGTGTCAGGAAAATCCTATCTGGTCCTGCACAGCACAGGTTGCAAATCAGAGATATTTGTGCCAGCTGCTAATAGTGGGCATTGCAAGGTGCTGGCCAAAGCTGGCATGCTGCTTTCTGAACAATGATGACTGAAACTTGTCTTTAAGAACCGATGCATGGTTTAAAGAATTTCCATAGCAAGAAAAACTGGTCATTGTCTTCAGTGAGTCCTTGTGGAAGAAAATATCAGGAACTATGGCCAATTAGACCTCAAGACAAAAAGCAGAAAGGGAGGTGGATACAACAAAAAAATCTGGTTTTGGGGGCAGTGAGGCCCTGTGAGTGCCTTCCATGGGTGTGGACCATTGTCAGCATTTTTAAAGGAGGTTTTCCAAAGAGAAAGGAAAAACAACAAGTCTGGAAACACTGGAAAGCTGGAGCTGTGCGTGTGGTAACACTTTTTCCCTCCTGGGTCATCTCTCAGTGGATTTGGCAGTGGAATGTGCCCACCAAGGCGTGTTCTTCAACCAGGGGCAGTGCTGCACGGCTGCCTCCCGCGTCTTCGTGGAGGAGCAGATCTACCCCGAGTTCGTCAGGCGCAGCGTGGAGTTTGCCAAGAAGAGACTGGTTGGAGACCCCTTTGATGCCAGGACTGAACAAGGGCCCCAGGTAACTGCGTGTCTCAGAGCAGTTGTTGTTTGGTTTTTGGTTGTGGTTTTGTTTAATTTTCCTTGTGTAAATATTATCCTTACGGATGCAGTCCCAGCAGAAGTGCCGAGGGGTGAGTAATGTATCGTGGCTTTATTTTTCCTCTCTATTTTAAATATCAATTAATCACAACTGTTGAAATGTTGTGTTGTAATTTTTTAAAAACACAAATGTATTTAATTGAGTTCTTGTCCAGCTTTATGGAAGGGACTGTCTCCCTGGTACAGTAACACAAAGCATGTTGCAGTGAGCCATAGCTCTGTGCAGAAGAGTGCAGCTAAATGGCTATTCAGCTCCTTGGCTGTGTGGGTGATGACAAGTAGTTAGAGCCCAGAGACTCCTGAGTCCTCACTTTCCCTCTCCTCCTCTGCTGCCTTTCTGATCCTTTGGAGAAGTTTCAGCTGAATTAGGAGAAAGAAACATGCCAAACTGCTGTCAGAACCAGCCTCCTCAGTACTTCCAGAGCCTTCCTCTTAGTTTTTCCTTTTGAGGCAATCTGAGTTGTGCGGGAGAGCTCTGGGGGAAGATGATCCTTAGGTTACATCTTCTAACAGGCCCACTGTTCTATACCAAAAATAAAGCAAGGTTCCCAGAAAAACCTTTAGCCAAGGCCTCTTTTTCTCAGTACTGCACTGTGGGTTTTTCTTCCTTGATGCTGCCTGTGTAGGATCCCTCAGAGAAGGGGTGGCTCTGAGGACATTTGCTTCCCCTTATCTGGATCTGAATCTGCACATGATTCATGCATGGCAAAACCTCATTGCTTGCCCTCTTGCATGGGTAATAAGATGATGTACATCCCCTGCTCATGCTGAGGCTGCATCTGGCCCTGTAACTTGCCTGGAGATTTCAAACTGCTCAGGACTCTTCGGAAAAGAATCCCTCGCTGAGTCTTGCTCCAGCAGAGATGAGCTGACCCTCAGACACTGATTTCATGAGAACAGCTCCTGAATTCATCAGTTTTGAGTTTTAAAGGGTGAAACACCCTGCAGTGATTGGAGTATGTTGAACTGAGCTGCTCATTTAACTTCATCAATGTTCCCAGCTCTTGCCAGGCTGTCAGAGCACTTCCAGGGTGCACTGTGGCACAGCCCCATCCTCTGGGATCACTGCTGTGGCTTAAGGGAGACCCTTTGCATACAGACCTGTAATTAAGAGAAACAGCAAATTGGAATAGCAGTATCTGGTCAGATTTTAACTCTGGCCCATCTGTCCTTTCTTCCTGCTCTGGCTTACCTGTTATACTTGTAGAAGAGAGAGCACACCCACACACACCTGAACTTCTGTGTATGCAGCTGTCAAGGCCAGGATGGGAAGGTGTTGAGGGAGTGGGAGGAAACCGTAAATCCCAAAGCTTTTATGTGGTTGCCAGTTCAAAGGAACAACCACTTCCTCTGCAGCTATGGCTCCTCACTCTTTGGAGCCTATGTTGTGGGCACATACAGAAACTTAAGAGAGAAATGATGCAGTGTCGCAAGGACTTAAAAGTACCTCTGAAAAGTAGCAAAGATAGTTACTCTTCAAATGTGAAGCTTCCAGATAATTTTTTCCCTCTGCCCCTGAAGTAACCTGCTTGACTGTGAGGGTTATCTTGAACTAATGGATGAGGGAAGAATCACCAGGAAAAATAATTTGTCTTCTTCATCTCTCTCATCAAATGCTTCAGGTCCAGCCTGTTGCTTTCATTCTCCTTTGGTGTAAGTCAGGGTGAACATATACAACAGCATTACAACAATGCTGCGTAGATCCCATTGTGGGATGGGATGCTTAGAAGCCAACAGGGGGAAGAGGCTGAAGCCAACCTTAGGCTGACAGTTGTAGCTCATGATCTCTTTGGTCCTGCATCAGCTGTAGGTGATGATGATTCTGTTCTACAAGAAGTTGATGTAAACTAGTCCTGAAAAAGTGGTCCCATGTGCAGCTGTTTGTTCCTGTATTGCACCACACTAGATTGGGGAACTGGCTGATTCAGGTCTAATCCAGCCTTTTTGGAAGTGAGGAAGAAAGGTTTTACTCAGGTCAGTCCCTTGAGGTGGATTACTGTTCACTGACGTAGATGCTCATGGCATGGCAGTGGGGAAAAGACTGTGTCAGCTGCAGGATTGGGTTATGCTGATATAGACTATACTGCTCTGATTAAAATTGGGTCAGCTTTAAACAGCATTAAATTTAGACAGAAATGAGGCATGCTTCTGATGAGACTTCTCCAAAACTCACATGTGTCTGGCAGTGCTGACTGGCTGGAATTCAAAGGACACCACAAGAAACCTGAGGTGTGATCGGGACTGTTTGAGTCGAGTGCCAACCTCAAATGCAGAGCAAGGGCAGTTTTAAACTTTGGATTCCTGGGAGCTGTATCACAGGAAGCAATAAAGTAAATGTGCACAGATGGCAAACTGGTTAACCAGTGCATTATACAACTGTGAACAGCAAACTGCATTAGATGAGGCTGACATCCTGGGGCACTAGAACAGGGATCAGATTAGAACAAGACTGGACTAGTTTTGTTATTTTAGAACCCCAAATACTGGGATTTGTGGACTGCAAGACCCAGTCTATAGAAATAAAAAAAAAGCACTAATCATGGCACTTGTTAGCCAGTAATTATTCAGCCCAAAACATATAATTTGATATGTTATATTCACTTATAAGACAGCGAATATTTTCTTTATACTACAGACATGCACTTTAGGATTAAAATGTGAAAATAAAGCATTTAAGTAGAAAGGGTTGTGTCCAACAGCCTGTTGCACCCAGTTGTGGGCTATTTTGTAGGATTACAAACACTACGTTTGCACATGGAAAAAATTCTCCTTGTGGTCTTGGCTGAAATGAAGCAAGAGATGAAGATTTGGGGGTTCCCAGATTTACAGTATTGCAGTGATCCTTAGAAGCTCCCTTCTCTATTGAATTAGCGGAACAAATAGTAGAATTTGCTTTACCAGATCATGTGTTTTTAATAGAATTCAGTGCTTGAACCATAAATAATAGTGGAGTAGGGGACAGAATTTAAACAAGCCTTGCAAGCTCTAGTTACAATGACAAACAGTTCCACCCTTGCATGTCATTTTTACAAATGTTTTCTTTCCCCAGTGTCTTTTCATCTAACTGTAGTTTGCCTTGCAACAAGTTACAGCTGTATAAATATCCTTGTTTTGTTTTCTGTGATGTGAAGTGGATGGACTGGATTGGTCTGGATCACAGACATGCCAGGATGGAAAGCACTTGCAGATATTTTCGAATTATTTACACTTGGCAACTAAGCAACCAGACAAATAGACAATGTGTATGACACCTGCCAAACTCAGTGTGGAATTCAGTGCTTGAGGAGGGCACATGTTTCCTTGGGCAGTAGCAGGAATTAAGTGTGTCCTTGGGTAGCACCTTAACACATGAGAGAACACAAGCACTTAGAACGTGCTGCCCACAGTGCATGTGCTACACACACATCTGTTTGCCTGGAGATGTGCTGGGCTCCGTTTGCACTGTGTACCAGAAGTACCCCAAGGACACCCTCCTGCAGCTTTGATATTTGTCTAAAAGCATGAAAACTTGGATTGTGTGTGGCCAGGATTAACTAGGGACAGGATATAGTCTGTAATCTGGAGGAGTCAAGTGTGGAACGCTCCGTGTAAACAGTCCCAACTGGCAACTGGCCCTGCTGAAATAAAACCAGATGCCTAGGGGGAGAGATTGAGCCAGAATAAGCATCTGGAGATACCTGGCAATCAGAATAACCCCCCAGGCTTCCAGGACACCTTGTACCAGTGGAAGGAGTCTTTTCTTTAATCACCTCAATAAATTTGTTGAGCTTTTTGTTGAGATTTTCTTTTTAAAAACATCTCTGTAAGTCTTTTACCATCTCCAGCATGCTGTCATGAGGAGTTTAATCACTTAATTCCACATCATGTCAAGAGCCAGGTCTGTTTGTTTGAAACCTGCAGTTCTGCAGCCCACTGCTGCGTGGGGAGCACAGAAGAAGGATCAGCAGTGAGTGGAAGTGCTGTGGGCTTCTGCACCTCTTCCCAGCACAGGACACACTGCTCTCGTGGAGTACATGATGTGTCCTCCAAGTCCTGGTGCACCTGTGCAGCTTCAGGATCTTGTCACTGGACTGGCCTTTCCCCACTCGTACAGAAATCCCTGGTTAAAGGCTGACAGCAGCACTCACTATTTGAGATCACTCCATATTTAGGAGGATGAGTTAGAAAAAGTAGTTAAAAGTGAGGATATGGCTCCTCGTGCACAGAAAAAAAATGCAGGATGATACCAGCCTCGAAGAACTGTGAAAAGTGATTCTGATTTTAAAAGCAAGGCTTTGGTGCAGCAGTTGTTGTGAAGTCACCCCACCACCAGGGCTTATCTTTGAGGCTGTTCATGCAGTGTGCACTGTGGAAGGAGATGGAGGCACGGCACACCAGCTTCTTCCAGCTGGGGACAGAGACCTGTAGGAAAAACTGCACACTGCAGTTGAGTTAATAGTTCTTCTTTCCTGGTCCTCCCTCTCCCCTGCTGATTCTATTGCTAGTCAAATCCCTTGCTGAGCTTTCTAGTCCGTCTCAGGCAGTTCTTATATTGCTACTGAGATAAACCAGTGCTTAGAGAAGGTCAGAAAATCCCAGAGCTCAAGTGAGGTGAGCTGTGGGTGCACATATCCAGGACAGGGAGGAAGGGAAAGGGGGGAGACCTCTCCATGTGGCAGCGAACCATTGGATCAGATTAAACGGTCACATCTCACTTTACCTTCTGTTTCCTGGGGCTCAGAGCTGTGCCCATGTCCTGTCGTTCTCCCTGCTCACTGCCTGACTGCCCCATCCTAAACTGAGCTGTAAACTGACCCAGTTTGACAGTGCCCTGCAGATGTGCCCCTGGGCCACATTCCATGACTCTTCTCTGGAACCATGATAATAAAGTTGCTGCTGTTTGTTTCTTTTCCTTTTGTGTCTGTCAGATTGACCAAAAACAGTTTGATAAAATCCTGGAGCTGATAGAAAGTGGGAAGAAAGAAGGGGCTAAGCTGGAGTGTGGAGGTCTTGCCATTGAAGACAGAGGCCTGTTTATAAAACCCACGGTGTTTTCAGAGGTCACTGACAACATGAGAATTGCCAAAGAAGAGGTATAGTACAAATCACCTTGAAAAATGCTGCTTCAGAATCAGAAATAGTTGTGATGGTGGGGGTTCTGTCTGAATCCTTAATTTTAAATATACATAACTGAGTAAAAATAACTGATACTGTAGCAGGCTGGAGCAATTATTTACCCTGTAATTGCCAGTGACAGTGGATGGTGTAATGTGTGTGCTTGCTCCATTCCTTTGTAGAGAAGGAGCTGCTTTGTTGCAGAAAGGTGGGACCTGATGCTGGTAAGGAGCAAAGGAACAGCCATAGAAGTTCTCTGAAGCAGCCTCAGCATCTGAAACAATCCCAGATTCCATGCTCATGGCAAAATCCCCTGAGACTGACTATTTCTTTCCTATATGAAAACATGCTCAAAGCCAGCAAAGTGCAGATCTAATACTCTGGCTTTCATTATTCATATGCAGAAATGTTGAACAAGCTGCATGTGATTAGATCCTGTGATATTCCTTTGAAATAGAAGTTAATCTACTTTTCATCATGTTCCCTAATGGAAAATAAGTAGTTGCCAAAGTCTAACTGGCATTTGTAGTTTATAGTTTAGCCTAGTGCTTTTTATGGGGCTGCTTGCTGTTCACTCCTGGCAAGAGGTTTAAATGTCTCAGATCTGCCACAGAATCTCTAAGGAACCTGGGAAAGATATCAGTCAGTCAAGGCATGAGTTACATGCTAAAAATAGAGAGAAAAAGAGCTGAAAATCCCATGACAGACCTTTTCTTAATGAACTGCCTCCAAATCCCAAGCCATGATTCACAAAGCTTATCCAGTTCCATTCATTGGCAGTTTTGTTGCAAATGCACATTCATCCTTTGCCTAGGATTGAGGCTCCATGTAAGAGCCTGGATATCCCAAAACAAAGACATTTAGAAACCCTTGTATGAGCTTAAAAGTAGCCCAAATGAGTCTGTGTCTCACATTCAATGGGCTTTATTGTGCTGTGAGAGCCTGCAGACAAAGTAAGGACTCCACCTTTGATACTGTACCCGATGAGAGACTTCATCCCAAAATTTGGGAGCCCTTTTGTATGGCTGTTGCCTCTATTGGCAAGCCAAGTTTGTGGTCAAACAGACGTGGTTAATGCACTGCATGCAAATAAAATGCATACAGTGACAAAATCAGGGTTAAAACCAAGGAAGAAAACTTGCAGTCCTTGAAATAAATTAATTGTTACTTGAGTACACTCAGCTTCAGAGTTCAAAAGGAGAGTTGTAAGTGGAGTAAGGATGAATCATTTGTAACTTGTCCAGATCTAACTCTGCTTATTTTGATTGTTACAGATGATCCATTACTTGTTGGATCTTAACATTTATTAACTACTACAGCACATCACAACACTTCCTTTGAAGTTAGTTGGTAGTTTTTAAGAGACTCTATCAGCGACCCCTAGAAGGCTAAGATACAAGATTTTAAATATATTATCCAAACAGAGCATCTGATTCTGATTACTTCAAAATTACCATGATTAGCAGATGCTTTCCTGTACTAAAGTTTAATTGATATGTGCAGATTTTTGGGCCAGTTCAGCCAATTATGAAATTCAAGAGTATAGAAGAAGTGATAAGAAGAGCCAACAGCACCGAGTATGGACTCACGGCCGCGGTGTTCACCAAGAACCTGGACAGAGCCTTAACCCTGGCTTCAGCTCTGCAGTCAGGAACAGTCTGGTGAGCAGGCTGGGAACAGAGGGGTGCTGGGGCTTTGTTTCCTGGCAGGAGAAAGGGATTTAGGACTTGCAATCATGTTGGTAAGATAATAAGGCTATGGGCCCCATCCTCGTATATGCCATTCATTTAAGAGTTGAACTTTATGATCCTTGTGGGTCCCTCCCAATGCAGAGTGTTTGTGATTCTCTAAATGCTGGAGGTAAGATGTATTAGTAGCCTGCCTAATTCTGAATGTTCTGCTCAGAAGCAACATCTATTCCTCAAAATAAGATGGTGAGGCCTAGATAGCATGTCGTGAAATGGACTGCTTTTTCCTTTAGCTGAGTTATTTCTTTGTCGAGGTTGTAATAAGTTCCATCAGATGTGATGCCTTCCAAAACCCTGTATGTAGCAAAAAGCAATTCTCATGACCTTCAGCCAGCACCAGATGGGATTTTGCTGCACAAACTAGTATGGACAGTAGATGGCAACACACCACTGTCACAAAGAAAAGCATACAAAATTTCTTATTTTATATTAGAGTGGTTTTAAAGATGGAATCCTGATTTTTTTCCCTCTCAAGAGAGAAAGTCGATCTGGTGTCTGATTCGGATGCACAGGATTAATTTCAAGAGTTGGCACCAGAAGAGTCAGCCTCAAATATTTACATAAAAATGGGATGCTGGGCTTTGAAGGATACATGGAGGTGCACACCTACAGCACAAGCCACAGCTGTGCCATATGACCTTCAGTCATTTGATCTTGCTGAGATGCTAGGGAAGTGTCTGCATTGTCTATCAAGTATCTATAGAAGTGGGCCCAGTGCTTTTATTTTACTGTGACACAATTGTCTGATATAGTCCAAATGTTTTCTATACCTGGAAGGGGATGCTGGGGCCTCACTGTGAGTGTTTAGACAGCTTTCTATGTAAACGTGTTCGTTTCAGAATGTGCTTAATAAATTAGGGACTAGCTTGGATTATTTATTTTAATCATGACTCTGAGCATGGCATAAATTCTAGTTCAAGCATGAATATCTTTGCCATTGGAGGATACGAAGTGAGATGTAGGTCAGACTGAGAACTACTCAGATGTTTTCTGTTTATTCAGCAAAAGAAGATTTTATTGTAAAAATCTGATTTCTCAACTGACTGAATTGTATAAAAGAGAAAACGGAGAGATTTCATCCTTTTATTGTATTGTTGCTGTTGTCATCATCTTGCTTTTCCTTGGTATTGAATTGTTTTTTTAAAATTGATGTTTTTATTGTAGGATCAACTGTTACAATGCGCTCTATGCTCAGGCTCCTTTTGGTGGCTTTAAAATGTCAGGCAATGGCAGAGAACTGTAAGTTTTGCTCAATATTTTGTTTCTGTGTGGGTGGTGAATGCAATAACATTTGTGACTGTGAAAACACTGTTGAATTTGCTTTTAAAGTTTAATCAGGCTTGCAGCATGCTCCACAGGGAGGTGCTAAGCCAGTAGAGCGTGGATGTAAAGCCTTCCTTTAGGAGCACCTTCATCTGCTTTATAAGCTTTTAATAGCTCCAGTTCAGTCAAGTTCACTTGGAAGTACATTTCCATACTAGTTAGATTTTTAGATGAAGGGAGAAGTATTGCACCAGTGCTGGGGACACTGGTATCCACCCCAAACCTGCTCCATCTTTCCATGGTGGTGTCTGTGCCTCTCTTGGCTGCTGTGTCATTGCTCCTTGTTCAGGTGGGAAGGAATGATCTCCCAAATCATTCTACATCCCACCTTCCAAGGTTGCTGCTAAATTACAGAAGAATCCTCTGTCCTTCTTCCCCTTCTGGCCTGTTAAATGAGGCTACCAGACAACTTTAGCTCTTAATAGTTACTAAAACTGAAATTTTTAAACCAAGGTCACCCCATGAGTTAGACACAGAGCTGAAACATTGTCTTAAATCTTAACTTTCTTCTCGTATAGGAGACAGGTTTTCTGAGACCATTCAGCAGACTCTTCAGAGGAATCTAACACACCTTTTCTTTCACAAGGCAGATTTAATCCCACAAACCATTTCCAGTAACTGTTCTGGTACATCTGCCATTCTGAGATATTCAGCTGCCTCATTTGCTAAGCACAGCTGATAAATGAATCCTCAGATGGGACACAGATATATATTGAGACCTTATGGTTTGCTTTGCCCAACTGCCTCACTAATTAAGGGATGTCAGAGGTTTCCCATGGGAAAGGTATGGGAACGGAGCCAATTATCACCAACGAAGACATAATGCAGTGGTGGGCTCTCTCATCAGTATGTATTTCTGGAGAAACTGTGTCCTCCTGATGACATGCTATCTTGTAGATAGAAGCTTTCTTTTGGTGAAAAAGTAATTTTAATTGCTGTCTAAGCACCAATAACTGTGTGTATGTGGCTGTCTCTTGTATGGCTTCTCACAGCAGCACTCAGTTTGCACTAGGCGGTGTCACAAGTGTCATCTTGAGGGTTACAGTGACCAAAGCATTTGTTTCTTTCACAACAGGGTGTAATTGTATGTACTTATGTGCATGTATTTGGTGGTTATTAGGAGTGGGGGGATGAGTGGATAGCTGGTGTAAATTGTTCAGGTCTGGTTTTAATGACCTGATGTCAAAAATGCATGTGTGTACAACTCTCTTCTCTCAGGGAAATACACATTAACATTCAACAACTGTTTGTCCCTTTCCTTCTCTTTTCTTTTGCAGTGGGGAATATGCTTTGGCAGAATACACTGAAGTGAAAACAGTCACCATTAAACTCTCCCAGAAGAGTCCCTGAAAACAGGAGGCCTAAAATACTGACACTCTGAATGTGACACATGGGGGACGTGTTCAGAGCAAGGGGGAGGGGAGGGGTGGGAAGGAAAATGGAAACACCTGTCTTTATTCCTCTAGAAACACTGAATCTACTGGACTCCACTTTGCCGACTGGCTCTTCCAAAACTGATTCACTGACCCGACTGGCAGTACACACGGGTACTCTACAAGTCCTTGGCTGTACATCTGCCTGCTCCCTGTGACTCAGAAGCTGGTCTGTCACAGTGTTGGCAGGACATCTGCTTCCAAACTGTACCCCTGAAGGACGTGGACATCACTGGCAAGTTAGAGAGACTGCTGGTACCATCAAAGGTACTGGCAAATACCTTCAGAGGCCCTTGGTTTTCCCTTGGCAGAGATGGACTCGAGTGGTAAGGGTTAGAACAACTTGACTGGAGGTGGTGGAGTTTGTGTGAAGATTGCAGCTGGAGTTTGGAATGCGAGTGCAAGCTTTCATGGAAGGATCTGTAAGGAAATTCTCTTTGAAAGAGCTATCATGGTCTCTCTAAAGATATGTGCATTCTCCATCCTGGTGATATTCTAGCCCTGAATGAGATTTATGGGAGTTTCTTAGAGGACTCCTTTGGGGCCAGTATGTCACCCAACAGAGCCAGACTTTCAAGTGTCCTTGGAACCTGATGTTTGGCTGTGCACACTCTACACATGCTGCAAATGCAAGTTGCTGACTTGCTGACCCTTCTGGCTCCCAGTGAGTCACAGTTGTATCTCAAACCTTCACTACAGCACTTTTCTCCAGAGGATTTTGCACTGCACTTACCGTGGTGACATCGAGTTGGATGCTGAGCATGTAGCATGGTAGATACCCCACAGAAAACACCCCATACCAGTTGGGATCTGGGGGAGGGAGCAGAAGAGCTGCAGGAAACTGCCCTGCGCTCTTTCTGTCCAAATTTCAGGCTTTTTGAACATCTCTTTGTTTTTTGAGCCAGGATTATTACTATGAGAGTAAAACTTACAAGCTCTTCACACTGCTACTTTATCCTGTATGAATGTAGCTTAAAATACATTCCTGGAAGTGCAGTGTGAAAAGGCAGGTGCTCCCAAGCACACCTGGAATGCTAAAGAGGAGGGTGTACAAACCAGTTACCATGGAATAAGCTGTGGCTGGACTTCAGTCTGCCAGCAGCTTTGCAGCCATTGTCCCTGTGAGTGCTGTCACCTCGTGGCCAGCACAGAGTAGCTGATCCTTCACTGAGAAAACTGCCTTGGATTGTCCCTTGCTCACAGCTGTCCATGGAGTGGCTGTCATGCCAAGTTCATGCCTTGGCACCTCCTGCAGTAACTTCTTTGCATGCCCAGACATTATTATGAGATCAATTATTATTATATTAATGACAAGCCACAGGCTATCTTCAGTTCCTGGGTTCACTGCTTTCCTTCTTCCTCTCCTCCTGACTCTGCTGGAGAACACTGACAAAGGCACAGCCAGTCCCATGTCTGCAGGAGTTAGTGGTGACAGCTTGTTAGGAAGTTCAGCTGATCCCTCTGGGATTGTCCTCTGAGAACAAACCCACCAAGTTCCTTAGGGCTTATCAGCAGATCTCCAGGGAGCACTGATAAGGGTTGCTGCTCCAGAGGTCAGAGGTTGAAGCAGAAATTCAGGTCTAACCTCTTTTCTCTGCTGCAAGCCAGGATTTACCCAGTACCTTCCTTTGCTCACAGGCTCAGACAGCAACAAATTGTTGCATGAGTGGAGCTTTTTTTGGAGGAGGAAGGAAGGTGGGTGGTGATATGTAAGGAAAAAAGTTTGCATGAGCCTAAACTTCCTTATTAGTTGGTGAATGTTGAAATTGCACTTCAACATCACTTCACTTCTGACATGACATACCTCCAACAGTGTAGCCAGGAGCCTGTCCTCCCACAGGGTGTGAGGCAGGCAAATCTCCCCATCCAGTGATGAAAATGTCCTCCCTTCCCCATGAAAGGCCAAATGGGATCACTGTAAATAGGTTTCTATTTTTGTAAGACACTTAGGAGTGCAAACATCTTCTCAGACAAACATTTTACTCTTGCCCACCTGAGGGTTTCCTTGGGCTGCAGCCAGACAGTAGGGAGGTGAGGCAAACAGTAAAAGGCTGATTATCTTGATATATCTCTGTATTTTTGATAAACAGTGGTGGAAACCGAAATAATCAGAAATTCTTAAAATCCTACTCTTCTGGCTTTATATGTATGATATATATTTCACTTTTTTTTCCCCCTTATCAAGGTTTTTAAAAGTCAATGTATCTGTTATTGTATAAATCAGGGTTTGACTCTACACACTGAATTTTCTAAGTTATATGACACTAGACACTAACTTTAAAATAACCCCTTAGAGGGTATATATATTCCTCCATTGCACAGTAAGGCTTTCATATGAATACTAGTTGGGGTTTTTTAAAGAAAAGAACTATATTTATAAATTAGGATACAGTTAATCTAATGTATTTTTATAGCTAAAGGTACATGAAAATGTTATGTTTAAACCTCATGTATATATTTAGACTATGGATATCTTTTTTTGTAATAGTTCTTGTTCCTAATAAATGTTTAACTTTGTGAATCGGGTGTATCTGAGGTTTTAGTATCTCACTGGGGAACTGTGAGAGAAGCTGCACTTGAATTGATTTTTGCAGTTTGGGAAGAATTAGCCAATTTGAAGAGTAACGTGCTAAGTGTGGTCAATGTTCTGCACATGAAAGCTTGAGTTGTGCCATTTACTGTAAGCAGAGGGAGGAGAGCAGAGCTGCAGCTGGCAGGGGCAAGCACAAAGTTGGATGGATCCTCTTTTCCTTCAGAGGTGAGCCTCAAAATGAAGTGTTTCGAGACACTGTGGCTCCTGCAGCCAGATGGGGCTTCCTGCCTTGCTCTGGCTGCTCCCTAAACCCCTTGAGACACATCCACCACCAGCGTGGCTCTGCTAAATATGTTCCCAGACGAGTTTTATTTCACTCGTCTGCAACGTAGATACAGAGCAAGAACATTCCATTGTCTTTTAACTCTCTTCCCATCTGATGTCTGGGAAATTCCTATCAGCTCCCTACACAGGCCAAGCCAAACTCCTTGATTTTTCCACTCGCTGGCAGCATCACTCAGAAGCTTTCAGAGTCCAGAGAAGGGAAGGGTGGAGATACAAAGGCATTACTGTGAGTGACAATCAATGGAGACATAACGAAGAGTGGGATGAGATTTGGGGAAGGAAAAGAGGGAAAAATTAGCTTGAATATGTGGGTAAACGACTGCCAGAGGAAATTAGAGGCTCTATCATAATAAAGGAGTTATTTTAGGGTCTTTTTAAACATTGTGCTAAAAATGGTCTAAGAATGGTCTGGGTAAGAGCTGGGCTGTGAGGCATAAAAGGGAGCAGGCTCGGTAACAGGTAGAAAAGTGCTGAAAACAGGTAACACTGGGTTTTAGCTGTGTTAGAAGACAGAAAACAATAGCATTGGTACGTTCTTGCACTCTACCTATGGCTGCAACTGGACGCAGATTGATGGGGACCTGAACACAGGGAAAAGCACCGGTGCACACCCATCTGCATCTCCACAATCATCCAAAGGAGCCCCCAGGCAAATCTCAGGCTCCCGCAGCCTTTCTGGGAATGCACATCCACCCTCAAGTGACCATCAGTGACCCACTGCCAGGTACCGACCAGGGTCAAAAACATCCTCTGCGTTTAATTTACAGAATGACTACGAACAGCAAAGCAAAAGGCACGCAGAAATCGTTCTGGTTTTTTTCTTAGTTGGTCCGACGAGTGGGGGAAATGGAGCAATCCCCGGCCTGTCAGAGGCTCCTGGACAGGAATGGGTCAGTCCGGGGCCGGGCTGCGCACACCAACATCTGACACCTTCCGAAGAGAGGGGGCAACCTCGCTCTGCTCTTCCGACGAGGACCAAACCCGCCGCGACCCGGGGAAGGAGCAGCTTTGAAAGCCCGGGCCGAGCTGGGCGCTGCCGCGGTAAGGCCGGGCCCTACCGGGCCGGTGGGCAGCGCTGCTGGAAGGGGGCTCCTGCTCCAGCCCCCGCCACTCCCAGGCTGGCTTTTCCTCACGCCTCAGCTCCTCGGAGCCTAAGGAGCAGCCCGGGGGCGGGCGGGCGTGTGGGTCGGCGCTGGGGAAGGAGCTCCATCCTCCTCCGGGCCAGCCCTGCCCTCGGCGCCAGGCGCGGGGCCGTGCCGGGGGACTCGCCCTTGGCCGGGGCGCGGAGGAGGAGCCGCGGTCCCGCTGCCTTTGCTGCCGGGCTCCCTCCGCCTCCCGGGCCGCGGAGCGAGGCTTGCAGGCGGGGAAGGAGGAGGAGGAGGCGGCGGCGGCAGCGCCGGGAGCGCCGGCCCGGGACGCGGGAGGTACCGTGGCTTTGCTGCCGCTTCTCGGGCACCTGCCCCGCCGCCAAGG
>WBMY01013599.1:0-39424 GCA_013397315.1 Donacobius atricapilla | reverse complement strand
TTGGGTGGGGGGGCAGGAGGGACCAGCTTGTGGCTGTGGGGGGTTTAAGCAGAGCGAGGTGGTGCCGGGGGCTCTGGGATGGGGCAGTTGGATCAGCAGGGCTGGAGGCACCTTCCAGCAGGTCCCTGTGCACCTTCATTATCTGAAGCCTTAGGATTCTTTAGGAGTTTTTTTTCCTGGTAGCTACAAAGCCCTGGCCAATTGTATATGGAGAAAAGGTTCACGGCATCCTGGTTATTTAAAAAATGTAACATAGGGCACCGGGGCTCACCTTGCTCAGGTGTCTCTGCTATTCCTCCCGGTTGCCAGTGATCTTCCTGTGTGTGTGAAAGCAGGATGGCAGCTTTCCCTTATCCCTGAAGGATGCCAGCTTTCCCTGTGTCCCTGCAGGATCCCAGCTTTCCCTGTGTCCCTGCAGGATCCCAGCTTTCCCTGTGTCCCTGCACGATGCCAGCTTTCCCTGTGTCCCTGTGGGATGCCAGCTTTCCCCGTGTCCCTGCACGATGCCAGCTTTCCCCGGGGGTGGGTGAGCTGTGTGTCAGGACAGGACCCTCTCTGCCCTCCGGGGATGGTGCTGGCCTTGACTTTGTGGCGCTGACTGAGCCCTCGGGGTTGGGGGAGATTTGTCAGCCAAGCACAGGATGAGGCATCCTTGTGGGTGCACTCAGCATCTCCCTTGCCTCCTCAAACCCTGCTTCCCCTCTTCCTGGATTTGTTCATCTTGTCCTAATTAAAAGAAAGTGAGCAGGGATATGGGGGTGGCTGCAGTCTCTCATGAAGTACAGAGTTTGGGGTTTTTTTTAAACTAAGTTAAGGAGCTCTGCATAATACAGAGGAGGTGACATAATGTGAATTTTTCGGAAGTACAGTGGAAGCCCAAAGGCATCACTTTATGAATGTGTAGAAAAGCATAAAGATTCTTTGCCTTTCTATGGGCTGATTGATTTCTTTGAATCTTACAAAATTTCACAGCTAGGATTTAATTCTCGGTGGTTTTCTAGGAGATAGTTCCTTGGAGGCGAAGGAGAACAATCATTGTCTTCTGAAACATAAGGGTAACTTGTGTTAAAAAGCTTATCTCCTTCTTACTGTGATCTTTATTCAAAGTCACAGAGCATTCATATGCCACTGTCTCAGAGGTGGGATTGGATTATCCTTCAAACATGCCAGAGGGTGTCTTTTCCCTCCTGCTAAATCTAAAAATGAGCACTGAAGAGGGTGGAAAGTGTCTAACATTACATAATTAGGGACAACAATGCCAAGGAGAACTGCCTGAAACTTTATAGTAGCTTTGCAGATATTAACTAACTGCACCTTCACAATTTCCTTGGAGGCAAATCAGTCGTAACTTGATGACTTTCCCCTGTCCAGGGAAGCAGAGATGGACATGGACAGTGCCTGGAAAAGGGACCTAAATATTTCATGAGGGACCAAACGAGTAACCAGAACATATGACTGGAGTTGTCATTTGGAGTGGACCAGATGCCCCTAAAGCTGTGCTCTGCAGGTGCTGTGGTGACCCTGCAGCTCACAGGGCTTTCTATTTTATCAGAAAGAAGCTGCCCACAATGGCAGTGACCTTTGCAACCCTGGCTGGGCCATGGCTCAGCTCAGATCTGACTCACAGGGAAAGCTGCTGCCTGCCCTGCTGCTTCCTGAATCCTGGAAAAGGCTCTGGTGTGAGTAAGGGTTGAGTTGGAAAAGCTAAAAGGTCGTTTAACAAGAGGGACTGCTCAGGAGCAAGTGCAATTTTGTAGGGAAGGTTTCACAACAGTTTGGTGACAGTTCAAGGTTGGCCAAGAGCAAATGGAGCAGTTTATCCTCCTGGGATACACTTTGTGCCTCCAGCTTTGCTCCTGGTCGGCATCAGGGCAGAATATGTGCAGAGGTGGATCTAATGGTCCTGATGGGCCCCTTCCAAATCAGCCTGTTCTCTGACTGTATGATTTCCTCACAGTTCTGCACCATTGTTGCCTTAAATGTGAAGGGCGGGAACTTGCAGCGTGAATAACTTTGTTTAAAAATCCTTCCTGCTGAATAGAGGAGGAAGGGAAAATCAGCGCCACTGATATCAGTTTGCTCCTCATGAAATCACCACGCAAACCTTAAAACCTTCTCATCAGCCATGTGTGGGGACAGGACCAGCAGCTGGGCCTTGGGGCACGTTGTGCTGTATAACAGGGAAAAGTACTCGCAGCCTGTGCCCTGCTTTTTCCATCCACACCTCACCCCGTAGTAACATTGCCCTGAGTGTTTTATGACAGTGTGGGGTGAGAAGGACAAGGAGAGGATCTGGGAGGTGAACTGAGCACACAGAGCACTGGAGAGCTGCAAAGTGTGTCAGTTGTGTGAAGTTCTCCATAATCAGACTAAATCAGCCATGAAGGTTTTCTGGTTTTTCTCCTGCTTGTTAAGCTGTGAGTAAATTTGAGTCCGAACAGCAAGCTGAAAGGGTTCCTATGAGCTAAAAAAGCAGAAAATAGAACAGGTTTTGTATGTGAATCAGTCTCACTGCAGAGTGCCCTGCAGAAGGAGAAGTAGGAAATGCTCAGCAGGAATAGGAAGTACACCAGTAAGGCAGTAATAGGCTTGTATTTTTAAATATTTAAATAAACTCTTCATACAGAAGTGGTGCAATCTCACAAGGGGCCAAGGGCTCCTGCGGAAGGCTGGTCTGCAGCTGAACATGCCTGTGGTTAAACCTGCCCTCCTGTTCAGAGCTGGGTGTTTCAACATCTCTCCAAACCCAGCCTACATTTCAAAAAGGGGTGAGGAATGCTGAGGCATTTACAATTTTCCTGACAAAAACCATCAAAGCCAGCCTGCTCTTGAACTTGAGGGCTGTATCAAGGAGGGCAGAGCTGCTGGGAGAGCCAGTGGTGCAGTAAAGACCTTGGAAAGTTAATTGAGCAGAGAGTCTGACCTAAGAGCCAGTTTGATTTACAGGCAGCAATAAAACCTTGATCTTTATCTGAGCTGCATCTGGAATTATTTGCTGCTTTACAGCTTTATTTTTACACCTTCACATTAAAATGTATTTGTGGTTTATTACATTGAAATGTAACTTATGACAGCTCTATCAAGAAGCCTGGAAGAAACCAAAGGTGATAAGGTAGTAAAGAATATCCTTTGCCCATAGAACTTGTAAACAGGGAGTTCTTTACAATGTTCCTGAGGTGTGATTTATGAGGGAGCTTTCAGGTGAGAGTTGATTCTGGGGTCATAGAACTGCTGTCCTCTGTTTCAGTGGGAAAAAAAAATTGATAGTGTTCAGACCAACTCAGCCTTTACCAGGCCTGTAATTGATGTGTTGTTTTGACAGAGATGTTGCAGATGATTTTATACTTGCAATAAGAAAATGCTATGAATTACAGGGATTTATCCTCCCCAGAGCCTATGGGGGCCTTATCTAAAACCCATTAAATTCTTTGCACTCACATAATGGGATCTTCAGGGATCCTTACAGCATCTGAGGTTGGTTTGTTTTTCACTGCTCTGATCAATAATGGGGCTGCCAGGGCTGTGCTTGCAGAAAGCAGTGAGCTGGGAGGAACTGTTTGCATTGCAGATGGGGGGGAGATGGGATTGTATACCATTCAACTCCAATCTGCTATATAAAATCATAGAATCATGGAAATTGTAAGGCTGGAAAAGACCTTTAAGGTCACTGAGTCCAACTGTTCCCCAGCACTGCCAAGCCCACCATTAAACCATGTCCCCAGGTGCCACATGGACACAGCTTTTAAACCCCCCCAGGGATGGTGACTCAACCATGAAGTCTGCCTCTTAATAGGTTCTGTTTCAGATTTTACATCAAGTCAGGCTGATATTTAATTCCTTCCTTTAATCCAAGTCTGTGTGCTCATTAGTGGGTCAGCAATTGCTTATTTGCATGATTATGTATCACCACAGCAGCAGCTCTTTTATGTAAGCTGCTGATATTTTCACAACAGAAGTGTCTCCACGTTTTTTTTAATTTGTGCCTTGCCCTCACTTTAGAGGACCTATTTAAAAAGTCTTTAAGTTTTAGGAAAGGCTCTCACCCTTCCAAAAGCCCTTCTGCAGTCCGAGGGACTCTGGGAATCAGCAGTTCGTGTTGCTGGCAGAACTTGGGGTCTGCTATGGAGATGCACAGTGGGAGACCTGGGGCAGAGCCTCTCTGTTTTGGCTCTCCCTCTGCAGCTGGAGAGGGCAGCAGATCCTTGGTGAGCTTCAGGAAGTTCTCATCTGCAAAGACAAGCCCCGTTAGTGTCACCCAGGGGTGAGGGAAAGGGTCGGTCTGCCACGGGAAGAGTGGTGGGAAGGAGCAGGGACCTGGGGCTGGGAGCTGGAGGAGCAGCTTCTTTTCCTCTCTAATAGTCAATATGTGGCTCCCAGGCATAAAGGCTGGCATTTCAGATACTGCTGGAGAAAACTCAGTCCCAGGCTGTCCCCAGCTCCTCTCTGTGCATAGCTGAAAATCATGGAAAAATAACGAACCAAAGCAGTGACTCAAATAAGAAGTCTGGATAAATTTAGCTCAAATATTCTTGGTATGTTTGTGGTCACTGTGGAAATTGCATCACTTCTTGTTTTAATGGTCAAAATATTGCTTGGAAAATTGGCACGGTTACCCTAGGAGAGTTCAAAATGAAATCCTTTAAAAGCAAGTATGTCTTTGGAATTGCCTCACCTGCAGTTAATTGGTTTTGGGGGTTGTTTGTTTTATTCCGGTCTTGGTTAAGGAGTTTTTGTACTGGAGGTTATTGCAGCTTAATTGAAAAGCCACAAGGTTTAGAGCTGATACACTCTGCAGTGTGATTATCTACTTCATATAAAAGTTCTGTCTGGGGAGTAGGATTCAAAAAGAGTGCTGGTAATTGCTGAAGACAAGACCTCCTCCAGAATCTGCCTGCACGTCTTTCTGTCTTTCACATCAAAGAGCCTTTGAAAATGCTTTTATTTTTGCATCAAACAGGAACTTTTCTTTTTTTTTTTAACAGCACTAATGGACAGGATCCCTTTTCAGATCTCATACATAGCCTGAAAAACAAAAAGCCTGGCTCCTTAAGTGAGCTTGTAATCCTGGCCATAATTCTCCCATGTTTTGCACCTTGGACCTTTCACACAGTGGCAGGGTGGGAATAAAAGCTGCCAAATCAAAGCCATTTGCATGGACAGGACCAGGTTCCTGGATGCAATGGACGAGAGGTTTAAAGGTTGGTGGGAAGGGGCTGAACTGTGCCCTGCCTCATTTTTCTGTCTCTGCCTTGGAGCAGACATCCAAAAATGCTGTGAGCTGCAGCAGGGTCACAACATGGGCATAGGAGCCTCCCAGGCAGAATCCTTGCCCTCCCTTCACTGAAATGGGTGCTGATATTCCCAGGCACCAGGAAGACAAAATACCTCCCTGCAAAAACAGACATTTCTGCCACTTGTGGGTTTTGTCTCAAGTATAGGGGAAGGTTTTATGGGTTTTTTTTTTTGTAGCCCCATTAAAGCTTTGGTGGCTGTCTGAGCCAACAGAGGAGTTTCCATCAAGATTTCTCTTCTGCTCCAGACACAGCTGTTCAGGTGATCCTCCCTCTGAGACAGTCTGTCCTGGAAACCAGGATCTTCTCTGACTGCTGTGGAAGAAGAGTCAGAAGTGGGAAGTGCTCACGTTGAGTTCAGTAGAAGCTGGAGTGGAGCCTCATTTCTTCACTGTTTTGTGTGGATTTTTGTTTTCTTTTTCAGACTAACCTATTCATCCCTTTCCCCTGGTGCTCTTCCCAGCTCTGCACTTCCCTTGGCTCTGCTGTTGCCAAATTGTCCCTTCGAGTCTCTTCATGCCAGCCATATCCAATATCTTGATTACATTTTATTTTTCTCTGCATGCAGCACTTTTACTTAAACTGATCCAGAGTGGTTGTCTTAGTGATAAATGGGGAGTGAGGGTAGCAAGGAGTATTTTATTAGTCAAGCAGGCACAGTAAAGAGGCTCATTGAACTGTGTCTAACATGTACTAAGCTTGGATTTTGCTGTGTGGGATGTTTGCCCCCTCAAATCTCTTGAAAGGCTTCTTCCTTTAGATGTGTCTCCTGAACCTTTCAGTTTTTTTTTAAAAAAAATATTCTCTCATTCTCCGAACTTTAGTCAGAGTAGCTGAAAGGAGTGTGTGGGTCAGTGTCCTTCTGTCTCACTCCTACACCTTATGTCTTTCTGGAGAGACTGATTTTGGCTGCTTTTGTGCTCTTATTTTTGACCAGCAGTGGGGTTGCAGTGCTGTAAATGGGGTTTCCATTGAGGAAGGTGTTTATACCTGTTACTAAAGTGAAACACAAGCTTAGGAGCTGCTTTTCCCAACTCAGAGAAGGTGTGGGATCGCTGGATGTGTCTTGGGTGGAGCTGGAAGAGGATTTGTGCTGAGAAGAGACCTAAGCAGAGACCTTGGGCCAGCCTTCCTCTCACTCACACACAGCAAATCCTTCCTGAGCCCTCCACACAGCCTCTCACAGCTGGGGCTAAAAGGATTTGTTTCTTCCTAAAGCAAGTTTTAAATGTGTCTAAGCAGCAGAAGTGGGCTGGCCATGAGGTGGTGCTTCCCCAATGGGAATAATTAATGTTTTAATTTTTTTAGAAGAAGATTTTTGAGCAAATTATTTCTCTGAGAGAGAGAAAACATTGGTGTGTGGGATTGTTTTCCCTTCTGATGAAAGCTTGAATGTTAGGGAAAGGGAAAGGGTTCAGAAGAAAGTTAGCCATGAAATTTTATTTTGTGGAGTTTCAAATGAAATCCAGTCTCGGTTTGGTTTCATGGCTGTAACGTTTGATTCAGTTGGACAGGAATGGTCTCACTGGAGACACCTTTCATCATTTAACAATCCTCCCTTTCCAGCCATGCCTGGAAATGAACACAAAGAAAATCCAGAAGTGTTGTCGTACTTCTGCGTGCTTAATGTATATCTTTCAATTTAAAATTTGGAAAGCAAGAGTGGCATAGCTGGCCTTGCCTGCAGAAGCACATTTCTGAATGATTCAAGCTGTAGGATGGGAACCAAATCACTGAGGCCAAAAGACAAAAATAGAAACTTTCACTCCAGAGCTGAGTCATTTGTATTTTCAATACAGCAACTCTCTGGCCATTTGGAGCTCTCAAAAGCTTTTCTTTGGGGGTGGAAGTTAACAGCATCACTGTTCTCTGTGGGCTTTGCTGATCCTTTGCCCCCCAAAGAGGGCATTGCTGGAGGGATGGGGGGTATTCCCACCTTCAGTCTTTGCCCTGTGCTTGCTGGAGGACATCCCTGCCCCATTCCTTCCCTGCCCTGAGGGAATCACAGCCCTGCTCCTCTCCCACCAGGTACAGCCCAGAGCAGTGGAAGTGGAGCTGCCCTTCACCAACAGCCAGTGGGGAACATCCTGTCCTCTTGCAGAGGAGAGGCACATCCCAATCCCTTGTTCCTTTTCCATGGATAGCTGCAGGTGTCATTAGTGACCCTGGATCTGGTTTGCATTTTCCAGTGTGGTTTGCACAGTGCCATGATGGGTTTGTTCTGACAATCATATTCCAGTGTAATTCTTTGTGCTCTCTCTGACCCCATTGCCTTGTAGTGCCTTTGTGCTGCCTCTTTTGTACTTCAGCAGAGAATAACCAGCTCAGTTCTGTTTTAACTTCTTGGACAATGCAAACAATTCCCAGAGTCCCAGGAATTTGGGAAGTGCACACACGAATGCAGGAATCTGCCCAGATCTGGCAGCGCTGGCACTGCCCATTGATACTGCTGAGTATCAGTGCTGAGTCCCAGTGTTACCAGGAGTTGGGGCTTTTCTGTTCCCTCTTCCCTCATTATCCTGGATGATGAAGAAATGATTGTGTAAGTGTGGAGCTAAAGCCTTTGGAGGCGTCTGTTTCTCATAGTTCCATTCTGGAGCCCAGCGAAAAGGCAGAAATCCAGAGCGTTTTTCCACCCGAGACTTAATATTTTCCTTTCAGGCTTGCATTAGCAAATACTTTTTTTCCTTGCAGGTTAAAAGTGTTATAAATAGAAAATTTCCAATGGTTCTGGTGATAATTGTTCACTTTACACAACTGTACCTAAAATTGTCAGCGTGCCCTGGGTGCTTGCTGGAAAATGCTCAGTGCAGATCAGCACGATGCATGTGTGGTGCTGGCATGTAAACAATTTCAAAATACTTCCAGAATCTGCAATTGTGAAAAAGATCCCTTCAGTGCAGGGTTTTTGCCTTTGAAGCATTCCTCTGTGTTTCATATCTGGTTTCTTTTGGGGTTTTAAGTCTCCTTTTGGGGCAGTGAGCATTGATTGTGAGCTCTGTTGTAGATGTGGGTGGCTTTTGTGCTCATCATCTTTTCCAATGCCTTTGGCAGGCAGAGCTTAGTGCAGAGCCACTCCTTTAATTAGCTGAAATAATGGATGTTTGGGGGAAATGGAACCACAGGAAATAGGCAGAAAAAGTGTGTGGAGGGCTCCCAGTGTTCTGCGAAGCTGGCACATCCCATTTGTTGTGGGAAATATTAATTAGGGTCAGAGGGGCCATGACCCAGTTCTGGCACACTCTTCAGTGGGGATTTGGAACTTCCCAGATAAACCATCTTGTTCTCAGTGTCTTCTCACAGGGGGATTTATTGGTAGTTCTGGCCATTTTTGAATCCTAACAGGAATATTTTAAAGCAGAATTGGTTGAGCCACATATATTTCACCTAAAGCTGAGAAAAGGTGAAGCAGATCACTGACTTCTTACTGCAGGATGGTTTTGAGGCAGCTTCTGGCAATGTGGGCAGGTGGGGGAGCACAAGAGATTTTGGTCCATGGCTTTATCTTCTAAGAAATAAATGAATGAAATGAATGAACAAAATATTTTAGCTGTTTTTTTAAAAAAAGGAAAACTTGAAGTGTCAGCTAATTAGAGAAGAAACAGAAAAGATACCTTTGCTTCATAAAGTAATTTTACCTACTTGGGCTGACTGAAAAAATTTTTTCTTTATCTTTTATTGAAGAACCCAGGGTTTTGAGTTTTCTTCCTGGTTTGGAATGGGATTTTTCAATATCTCAAAAATTTCCAGAGGACTGAAAAATTTTTCTTAAATGGAAAGTGCAATGTAGGGCAAATCTATCATCCTTTGAAATCACTGGAGGCTTCCCGTTGGTGCTGCTCAGTTTGTTAGCCTGAAGTTTTCCAAAGCAGCACAAGATGCATCAGTCCATTGCAGAGACGCAGAAATAACATGGCTTTCCATTAATTTTGCAAACCAGCTGGGCAGAGATTTTGTGGAGTAGTATTCAAAAATGTTCAGTGACACCAGTGAGTTTTGGAGTGTTTGGAGGTTCTGGCTTTAAATATGCAGCACATCTTCAACCTCACCCCTGTCCCATTTTTTTATCTGTGCTGTGGCAGCGCTCAGAAATCAAAATGGCAAAAGATTAAGCTGGTGAAGGTTAGCTGTAGCCATCTGGTGCTGTAGAGGAATTAATGTCTGAGCTCAGCCTGGAGAGGCTCCCTGCCCACCCCCATCCCCACATCCTCTGCACCAGAGGCTTGGATTTCGCTGTAATGGGACATGGGGATGAAAATATCTGCCGAGGCTAAACGGTGGTAGTTAATTCAAACAAAGGAGCAGCCAGCCAGCCATTCCATCCAGTGGCCACTGCAGGAGCTGCTGGTGCTGGAGCAGAGGTGGGTGGTTATCAGTCCCAGGAATTTACAGCTGAGCTGGGCATCGCTGGATGGGATGCTGTGTTAGAGCATCAGCTTGATTTGCTCCCGTCTCTGGAAATCCCTGCACACATTATGACAAGGTCAGTAGCGGTTTTCAAGTTGTATTATTATTGTAATCCTGTTTTTTTGGAGGAGGTTAGCTTCCTGATTTATCCTGGGTAAAGCATCTCATTTATATCTTTGTTTGCTAAGTAAAAGCATCCTACCTAGTTGCCAGAGAACTGCTGTTTATCACCGGGCCTAAGGTAGCATTTACAAACTCTAGTGAGTTTATGTGTCAGAGGTGCAGTGATTTGGGCTATAAAGACAATAATCATCTGTGCATTGTGCTGCTTTGTTATGCAGCTGTTTGCTGATTCACAGCACTGACCTGCAAACCCTCCCCTTGTACTAATGGCATACTGTCAATGTAGAAATTTTAGAGGGGTTTTTTTCCATCTGCTGTAATAATAAGGCCTGTGACAGGGTCTAACTACACATGACCCTAAAATTCTCATGGTACTCTTTATTACTAAAAAAGGCTCATTTTTATTTTATTTCTCTGAGCTGGGTCAGCAGTCTGTTGCACATTAAAAGTGATACCTTGCACCCTTTTAATAAAATAACTCTGTTTTTATTCATAATCTCTGGTTTCATTGGGATCTTTTTTAAAAGAAAATTAGTCTTGCCCTTTTATAAAGGGTTGTTACAGCAAAGCCAAACTTAAAAGGTATTTCCAAAGTATAAATCATTGAAATCAAGAGAGAAATAAATCCAAAGTTAGTTGTTTTTGTACAAGCTGTTAAGTGATGTGAGGAATAGATGATGGATGCATTTTTAGTGTCAGCAGATGCCTTCGCAAACAGCCCTGGGTTTGCTTACAGCTTTTTTAGCAGAAAGCAAGAAAAGAAAAGAAGCTGTGGATCTCTGGAGAGGTTAAACAAATATGATGCAGAGATGCAGAGGCTGCACATTAGGGAGTAAACTCCATGGCTTTGTTTTTATAGATGTTCAAAAGTGTTAGAGAAAAGGACCCTTCTCAGTTCAAATAGGCTTCATTTGTCTTCTTTTTGGTGCTGCTTTGGGGCAGTGCTGTCAGAGGAACTTGTGCCAGCGCAGGAACTGCCCAGATCTGTGTGCAATAAAACAGAAACTAAAAAAGATGGCACTGGGAGTGTAAAGTTTCTGGACTTTCTTGGATAGTCCAGGAATATCCAAGAAGTCCTGCTGTGCTGTCATCCCTTGCTGTGCAGGTTTGCACAACAGCAACGTGCATTGTGCAGTAACACAGACCCCATTGTGCAAAGTGCAGGAGCGGGTTCCTAAATCCATAAAATCTAAGAATTAAAAGCACTTTGCTACATCTGGGCTCAAATGCTCAACATGTTGCACAATCAAGTCCAAAAACAGAGGTTCAGTGTTATTGAGCTTCAGTATTGCTCTCCTATCACATTGCTCAAGGCTGAGTGTGAGTGAGGTGACTGACAGGAAAGCCATGAAAAACTCAGGCAAGGAGCAGGAGACATGTAAGGTTCAAAGCAGAGCAGAACTTCTTTGGATTTCAGCCCAGATTTCTGCTAAAAACTGCTGGTGCATGTATTGGCAAAACTTTATTCCCAGCCTACATGAATGCCACTGCTGATGATAGGTCAGTCATGCATCTTGTAGAAATAAAACAGTCTTTAGTCAGTAAAATGTAGTTTTCCTCATTTATTTCCCCCCACTGGTGGGTATAAATTAAGCTTATAGAACATGCTGGTTCTTAATTAGCACTTGTATTTCAGAAGCCAATATATCATTTACTAAGTCACCAGGAAGTCTTCTGTGAACTGGGCAATTTTGTTGGTGAGATGCTTAGCTTTGCCTTGGATGGTGTTTGTGTTTTTTGGGAATGGGTAGCCAACCTTCTCTCATTCAACCTCTGAAAGCTCTACTGAAATCTGGCAGCACCATGTGAGTACAGCTGTTGGTTGAGGGCAAACTTTTTTATCTGTATTTCACCAGTTCTGCTCTTTTCAGGCTCTCAGTTGATAGTCACAAGGACTGTTTTTTGCTGGAGACCTTTGGCGGCTTCTTCCCTCAGGCCTTAGGCAGGAGGTCAATTTACTCTGCAGAATGGAATCACAGAAGGGAGTTTTGGTGTAAGAAATTTGAGAGATGGGTAGTGTTATCTTGCTGCCAGGAATATTTAATATAAAAACATTGTTTTCAAACAGTAGAATTGCACAGATTTCTTACATTCAATGAAACCTTTATTGAATTCTACTTGAAGGACGTTTGGATGTTCAAAACTGAGCAGTTTTGATTAGATCAGTAAAAATTTGCCTGAAACAAGACTGAAATTGAGTTTGAGGACTAAAATTAATATTCTGAAGACTCTCCTGGGAATAAAACTCCATGGAGTCAGCTGTGACCTTCCAGTTCCTGGAGATCCCAGAATTCTACACCTAAATCATGGCCAGCCTGTGTTCTTCCAGTGGTGGTGGCACCAAGGGTTGTCACTGAGCCATTGCACTACAAAGGACCTCAGAAACTGTGAGGGGGCCAAAAATGTAAGGGGAAGCCCAACACATTGGCTGAGTTGTTTCGTGAAGTGGTCATTTGGCAAAACACAGAAGTGGTTTTGGGATTAGAGTCGGGCAGGCAGAGTTCCTCCTTCCCTCACTTACAACCCTGTGACCCTGCTTGTGCTGGTTTGAGTGGGGCAGCTCCAGCAGGAGAGGTGGAAAATGCTCCTTTAAGGAGAGTTCTGTGTGGGGGAGGTTGGCTGGAAACCTCTCTGCTTGAGGGGGATGTGTCTCCAGGATCTGATGAATCTCTGACCATGAGATTCTTGTACCTCCACCCTCCTAGGCCATGATCTGAAATCAAAGACATGGTCCTGCTCAATTCTTCGGCAGAAAAGCTGCCTTTACATCTGGAATGGCTGTAGATGTGGGCCTTGAGTGATCGTCCCCAAAATCAGGATTGAGGCTGGAACTGCATAAAAGTTGTCCCTCCTTTCTGCAGTTCGTAGGAAGCAAATTGAAGTTGCTCTGCTCTGTCAGCCCTGGTTTGCTGTGCTCCTTGAGCAGGAAGCTGAGGAGCTTTCCAGCTGTTTTGTATCTCCAATGTGAGGCATTTTTTCCTCCAAGGGGAATTCCACAGCTTCTCTCTATGTTCAGGATTTCATCACAGGGTGCCGAGTGGGGAGGCTGCTTGTTCCAGTAACTCAGTGTTTGCTTGAATCTGTACTTTATAAATTTTTTGGTCCAGTTCTGAGTTGTTTTGACTGGAGAACTACTTTGCTTTAAAATTCTCCCTTCCATCATCCTTTCAACATACTTGCCTAAGAATATGGTTTTTTTCCAATCTTTGGTGTCAATGAAAATGAAAATTAAATCATAAGTGATATTCTTAGTGATCCCTTGTAGGTGTGTGGTCTGCTTTAAAAGAATGAACAGAATGCAGGACAAATTTCTTTTCCCATGTAATCCCTAAATTTACAGAATTAGGGAAGCACTACACCCATTACCATGAACTCTGAGATACTATTTATTGTGCTGTAATTTAATCCCACTTTCATGGGCCTTGATTTCTGCTCCTTGTCCTTCACACATTCTGCATCATCTGGGAAAGGTTATTGGTGAGGGCACACTTTTAATGGCATGAACCTCTGGAGCCATCTCCAATGTCTGAGTGATTTGAGCTTGGTTTAAATAATTGATGAGAAATGTTAGTCAGAACCTACTGGTGTTTCAGACTGCATTATTCAAAGATATTTACTGACTGTTATAGATTGCTCTGAATTTACTTCTCTTTCCAAGCGCCATTAAACTAGGCCCTGTGTGACTTATGTGACTATTACAAAAAAACCCAACTTTGTTTACACTTGTGAATAACTGTGGTCTTAAGTGCCTTGTCTAACCAGTTGCAAATAAGCAATTATAATTCATAATGTTTTAGCAGAAAAAAGCATTTTGTTTTCAAGTGGAAAATGCTTTTTTCCTCTGTCTTGCTTGTTCAGGAGTGGACCTGAAAACATCTTGTATTTTGGTGACTTTAATGCAGCTTTCCCTGTACTGGTAGCTGGGAAATGGTTGGGTGTGAGACTTCCTGCCTGCCTCATTAGCCACCTACCAAAGCATCTTCTCTAATGGCTTAATCTTTTAATCTATGACACTTAAAAGCTCTTCTGGCTCCCAAAACCATTTAGGAAAAGAAAGTCTGGTCTCCAAGATTCTCCAGAATTGATTAAGGTGACACTGGGCACCTTGCAAAATCTCCTTTTGCCTTTATTTTTTTTTTTCTTCAGAGTAAATATTTCCAATTTCTTTTATTTCACACTCACAGAGGTGCCTAAAATCCTGGTTTAAAATGCTGGAGGACAGTGGGATTTTATCAGGCTGTTGTCAAGAGTGAAGTGTGACTAAAGCAAGGCCAGTAATACCAGATTTGCCTTTCAGAGTCCTGGCTTTGTCAGAGTTCCTGCAGGTGCCAGTCCCATGTAATGGCTCCTCTGCCCTGGTTCCTCAGCAGGAGGAGGAGCATGCCAGGCAGATGTGTGTGAGCTTCCACACCTTCCTTTGGAAACCACCTCTGGGAGCCATTGGGGAACTTGCTGTCCGTCTCAGTTTCAAGTCCCTATTGGGAAGTACTTTCACATTTTATCACTTTCTTTTATCAGACTATTTTCTTTTCTTTTTTAATTGCATGCAGTAAATATTCCACTGAAAATCACCAACTTGTTTTTTTCCCAGCATTCACTGATGTTGCAGCTGTGCACGAGTGACAAGCAGGTACTTCTCCCTGACTTCTCTTTCCTGTTTTCCTGCAGGAACTGTGGACATGGGTGGCAAACAGTCCACGAGTGGCGACGTCTCCGTCACCCAGACCCCTGTGACAGAAAGCATCCAGGATGCCTACAAAGCTGGGGACACCAGCAAGGCCCAAGAGTTGATTAGGTTGTCCTGTGAGGAGACTGCACTGCAGGTGGAAAAGGTTGGGTTGGGTTACTGCTCTCTCTCAGATTTTATTGGAGAACATGCCAAAATTTCAAGGTGCTGCTGTCTTCTGCCATTTTTTCGTGGAGAAAATCCATTTGGTTGTGTGGGTCCCAGACATGGCTGGTTGTGTGGGGATCTGCAGAAACATGCTCAGGGACACAGTTTGCCCTTGAAAACACAGATCAGGAACGTGGGACACCACAGGGAGCAGTGTCTGTAGGAACAGAGGCTGTGTGAGGAGGGGTGCTGCTGCTGTGGTCACCAAAACAGGGAAATCCATTTTTCCCTGTAAAACGGAAGCAGTTTATAGACTTAGCAAAAAATGTATCCTCCCATCAGTGCAAAGATAGTTAATGGCCCCCTGGGAAGATTTTGCTGCCTGTGTGTGGAATTTTATCACAAAGTCTGTGCCAGCTTCTGCACTGCTCTGCCTTCAGAGCCCTCCTTTTGAGCCTGCCCTTTGCACACAGCTGATGTGAGTGTTTTGGGAGGGTCCCTGCATGTCAAGTCCAGTCATTTTGGCCGTCTCCAGAACAGGTAATACTGCATTTTGCAGCTCAGCTGTGCAAATGCTTTTTCTGTTGGTCCATGAAAAATGGGTTTATACTCACTGTTTTGTGCCTCAGGCACTTATGTGAAAAACCATACAAAAAACTATCATACAAACCCCAACAACTTAATACATTTATCAACAATGATTACAATGGCCACTAGTGTTTATGGCATTCCCAATTAACCACGGCGACAGTGGACGTGCCTTGGCGTGGGCACAGACAAACCCATGCGGCTCTAGAAACGCTCTTTCTCTGCCTGCTGCCCTGAACAGAGAGTTTCTTCTACTGTGTTTCCTTCACCAGTGTCAGCTTTTAGGCATTGCAGCAGCATATGGAGATCTGCAGGCGGTGAGGTACCTGCTGAAGGAAGCGTTGGTGGTATTACCCACAGAGCCCAACGATGACAACGCCGCCGTGGTGGCCGCGTATTTTGGGCACAAGGATGTCGTGAAAGAGCTGCTGGATTCCCTGCGTGGTAAGCCCTGGGCTGACCCTGCCCCTCCTCAAGTTTTTCAGGAGCTGTGTGCTGCAGCTCCAAGCTGTGGTTTGGGTTTTTTTGCATTCCTTGGAAGAGGAGGGGTTTAGCCATGGGAGAGTGTGTGGAGGGATCAGATCTCTGCTGTGCTTGAAGAAAACTTCCCCCCTGGGGAACAGAAACACATTCATAAAAATATTCCATGTTTGCAGACTGGAAGTGGAGGAAGATGCCATTGAGACAGTTCATTCCTGTCAGGCCTCACAGCTGGGTAACGTCCCAGACCCTACGGTGAAATTAGGGGATTTTCAGTATGCAGCAGCATCATCCCACTGCTGATCCAACAATCTCAATGGTGCTGGCAGTGAGTGGCCTGACTGGTCAGGACACTTTGGGTGCACAGCTGATACCCACTCTGTTCTCTGCTTGACATTTTGTTTTGACTTTCAAGGGAATTCCTTTTTTAATATAATCACTATATTTTACTTAAATTTTATTACAGTAATTATTTCGGAGCAGAGACATTTTTTGACTCAGACACAATTCCTGAGGCAGCAGTGGGGGCGGGGGGCAGAGCCCAACTCTGACTCAGGACCAGGAGCTGTGTTTGGGTCCCTGTTGCTCTCTCTGTGTTCTGTGAGCTTGGCAGCTGCTTCTCCCTGGGACCTTCCATGCATTTGGGGTCCAGAGGTCCTGCAGAACATCTGGAACAAATCTCTGACCTCAGACACTGCAGTAACGCAGAGCTAAGCTGGCTTCTGCAGTATTTAACCTGAATGTAGCTCTAGCTCCTCACTGGGACTAAATTGTTGCCTGTGGCCTCACTGAGAACGGGAATAACCTGTTGGGAAACCTGCTGATTTGGTGTCCTGTTGGAGCACTGGTAAGCAAAATAAATGTTCCAGTTTGGGGGATGCAATTAAATGTAATATTTCCTTCAGCCAGAAAGGAAGCTGAGTAACCTAGTAGCAAAAATGAAATTATATTAATATAATACACTGAGTAATGAAAAGTGACTTAAGTAGTTTCTGGAAACTTAGCTCAGTTGAGAAGTGACCGAATTCCCTCCAGCTCTTGCTGCGGGGGGGCCAGGGGAGGAGCTCTGTACAAACAGCAGCTTTCAGAAATCTTTATGCAGGACCTTCCAACTGTTTTCTTGGGAAGTTACACAAAAACCAATCACAGGGCTTAGGTATAAATTGCAGAAATTTGCAATTTGGCTGTTGCACTGCAGTGATTCTCCGTGGAACAGTGAGAACTACTTGTGGCTTACAGCTTGAGTAGAGCCCATTTTTTGCAGCAGGAGGGTGAGGGATTTATTTGAGTTGTTGAGAATGCAAAGAGCGATGTAATTTTCACATGGATAAGCTGCAAAAAAGCCTTGACATGTAAAACTTGAGCTTATGGCTGTTCCTGTAAGTGTTTCAGAGGGGATTTGTGAAGTATATGGAGGTAGTACAGGGAATCAGGGAAGATTTGGGGACTGCTTATTGTTAGCAGAAATAATTCTGTCCTAGGCATTTAGTTACATGCCCAGAATTAGGCACACCTAGAGGAAAGTGGAGTTCTACGAGAAAACATTATTTCTGAAAAAAAAAAAAAAAAAGCAGTTTGAGAATGACTAAAATATCAGCAAATTCATGAAGAAATCAGAAAATGTTGTTTTAGTTTTGAGCCTTAAATGACATTTGTCTGACTTTACTATGAATTAATAGTAAAGAGTTCACCTGAAATGAAATATTTGAAGGGGAAATGAAAGTTTTTGTGAGAGACTTCGGATTGCAGCAAAAACAAGCTAAAACAATTTTTTTTTTTTTGACTGAAGCATTTATTTTTGTTTTATTTATCCAATAACATGAAAACTCATCTGGTTTTCCCCATTCTTTGTATCTCCTTTCATGAGCTTGGAAGAAGCGGCCAGTCTTGGGTGTTTGGATCTAATGTCTGTTTGGGTCTGGATGCAAAGACAGTCCTGATCATCCCTGTTTGTGGTTAGATGTTTATTTATCTGCTGGAGTTTTAGCAGAACTGGTAGGTCAGGGACAGACAAAAAATTTCACCCATTAGCTGGGTGGGTAAAGACGAACAGTTAAGCAAAGCTGAAAACTTTGTGCCCGACCATCTTAGGACCCTTCTCTAACACACTTGTGTAGTGTAACCTGTTCCTTTTGTCCTCAGCAGCTTCACCCTGCCCCAAACCCCTTTGCACAGCCATTGTCTGTGGGTATTCCTCGCACATCACAGCCCGGTGGCACCAACTAAGCCACATTTTGTATGTTTTTGGTAGGTCCTAATACTTGCCAGCAGCTCCTGAACTGGATGCTGGCCATAGCCTGCCAGCAGGGCCATTTGGACATTGTCAAGCTCCTGATCCGTGCCTACAGTGCTGACCCTGAGAGCTGTGCAGTCAGGAAGAACGAATTCCCCGTCCTCATCCGCCTGCCCCTCTACGCTGCTATAAAGGCAGGTGTGTGTTTGCATGCTTCCACATTTTGCCCCTTTTCTGCCAGGTCTTCAAAGAAATGGCTGAGCTGTTCACACACAGCATGGTATCCATGGCTTGTCTGAAGTTGGATTTCCAGCAGGATGAATTAAGATAAAATTGGCTCTGAATTTTTCCACTCAGCCAGATTGGAGTCAGGGCCTTGTGAAGTTAGATTACTGTAAATACTGAGAGGCTGAACTTTCCTCTGTAAACTCCTTGGGAAAAGATCCTTAAAAACCAGAATCTGTGCAAGTAAAAGCATTATTGTTAAGGACATTCTGGCACACATCCTTGATTTAGGCTGAAAAATTTACACTTCAAAGCACAGCTGTGTGTATAGTTTAATAAGATGGGAAAAAAGAGAAAAAAGAAAGAGCCTGGGCCAGCACTTTTACACAGTGTCTTTGCTGTCTCAGTTTAACCAAACTGAGTCCTGCCACTGGAGGAAGCAGCCTTTACACAGTTCAGTTTCCTTTTTGAACACCCCCACAATTTTTTTCAGAAGTGGTTATTTCCCAGGATTTCTGTTCAGCTCCTTGCTGGTTCATTTTCATGAGGTGAAGGGAGCAAACAATCTGCTTTTCTCCAAAGGTAATGAAGATGTGGCTGTGTTTTTGTTGCGGAATGGAGCTTTCTTTTGTTCCTACATTCTGATGGACAGTCCTGAATCCAGCAAACACCTTCTGAGGAAGTATTTCATTGAGACAACCCCACTACCAGGTAGTGCTCCAGCAAAAACAGTAAGTAACCATTTATCTCCCTGAGGAGATGTTGTTTCAAAGGGGTATCATGTTAATAACAGATAATTGTCTTTGCATGCCATGTGGCTGCTGATTCTTCTCCTCAGCTAAGAGCCTTGTGGTTTGCTGCTCTTTTAGAAAGCCGTGCAAGTGGCTTTGAGCTGAATTACAGGGTGTAAAACATCAAGGCTTTGAATGGCATCACTGTGCAAGACACAGCAGCAGTTTCTGTGGGCCAATTTAAACACCATCGTGTGAGCCAGGGTGTGCTGGGCAGAGGAAACACCATCTTTGAGCTCTTCAGTCTTCCAGAGAAGAAGCTGGGCTGCTTCTAGCACGGATTTCCTCTGTGCCCCCAGGGTCATCACTTCCTTTAGGTTTCTGTTGTGCCCCCTGGTTGCAGAGTGATGCCACAAACTCTTTGGTGTCCCTGAGTGTTGGCTTGGCACAGAGCTGAGCATGGGAACCCTTCTGTGTCAGACAGCTCAGGTAAAAATGGGCTTGGGTGGCTTGTGTTAGCAAGGAGCATGAGCAAAGCAATGATCTGCTGAGTAGCTTCCCTACTTGGGAATCCTCAGCAGTAAAAAAGTGTGTCACGCTGGTATTGTTACTACTTTATAGAGAAGCACACAATGTTTTGTATTATTTATACTGCTCTCCAGCAATTTATTATCGGGCATTTTAAAGTTTTCTCCCTCAACATGTAGTTTAACCCACACTGAATAAGAGCGTCAGATCCCTGAGCTTTCAGTGGTTACAGTTTTCATCAGGTCACAAAAATTTTGCAGTGAAAAGATGTCCCTAATCAATCCAGCTGAGTATCTGTGCTCAGCTTGTAGCATTGCAGGCCGTTGGTTCTGCTTTGGTGTTGAGTAAAAATAAGGAGAGATGTTTTAGTAGCTTTACAAACGTCTCCATTCTCTGTTTTCCTGCCGGAATCCTCTCACTGGGTTCCTGTTGATACCCTGAGTGTTAGACCACATAAGTGAGCTTGACTTCTTTAGGTTCAATCAGTAGATTTGGAGCCCTCCCTGTTCTACTCTTAGTTTTGTTGACAGATAAACAAAAGAAATCTGAATTCTAGATGTGGGTAAGAGTTGATAAAATGTCTTTCAGAAGTAAAAAAGAAATCCAACTGGATAATTCAGCTTGAATAAACTTGAAATAAATGTTTGAATCACAGGGAAGAGGTCTGTTTTCCATGTGAATTTGCTGGCAATATTTAGCGTAGCTGCTGTAAAAATGACTCAGCTTTGCTGTTGTCACACCCTGAGAGAAGAAGAGAGCAGTCTTCAGACATCAGCTAATTGCCAGAAGGACCTGGTTTGAAAAGAAAGAAAAAGAAAAAAAGCAAAGGAGAAAACACAGAAACTTGACCTTGATTCTTCTGTAGCTGTTTATTTTTAATATGTTTGCTTATTTAATGCTTTCTCTTTGAATTCATTTTGGCAGACTGGGACAGATTTGGGAGGATCTGTCCTGGTTTGTCTGCAGAGCTCAGATCTCTGGGAAGTGACACTCACACACCCTGATAACATTTTTTTTGTGGCAGCTGCAGACAAACTGCCTCTCCACTTTCTTCTTGTCTCAGAGGCTTCATCCCGAGATGGATTTTGCACTGGGAGGAAGCAAAACTAACTGGATTGTGTGGAGACTGGGACGTGTGTGGCAGCCAGCTGGATGTCAGAAAGTTCTCCCCTTGGACAGGGAGGGCAAACCAAGCCCTGATCATTTCAGAGTGAGCCCAGAACTTCAAAAGGCTTTGTCCCTTCTGTGCTATCTCTGAGTAGAAACACTTGAGCACAGCTGAGCTCCAACTGATTTCACAGTAGTGAATGCAGAGCTATGCATAAAATGTGCCTGAGAGCTGGTTTTGGCAGCCACACCTTCCAGACAGCCCTTGCACAGAGCCGCCCTTTCTCAGGCAAGAGGAGTTACATCTCATTTTTCTAATACCTGTTTCTCCTTTTCTTGTTCTTTCCTGGCATCAATTTATACCCACAGCAAACTACGGTTTTGATAAAGTGAGGAAGCGGTCCATTTTTACAGGAACAGGTAACAAATGCCAAAGGGAGCCTTTGCAGTGAAGTGGTCAGGCACAGATTCCAGACTTCAATAGATGTAGTCGGCAGGGAGATAAGTGTAACTTTCGAGTGTGTACAGTGTGAGATATATTTAATTTTTCCATCACAGGCCGGAGAAGAGCTTTATCTGCTGTATTTTCCCTAGGAAATATTTTACCAATAATTTTATATTCAGGCATACAAATGTATATGTGCGTGTGGGATCCTCTCATTTCTTTATCGTGGTAATCTCACTTACATCACCATCAGCACTGAGCTCTGCAGCAGTCCCACACAACATTCAGAGCAGGGTTGTTGATGGAGGGGCAGATCCCTGTCCTCACATTATCCCATCTGCAGCAGGAGCGAGGTGCTGATGGAGCACGTCACATCATTTAGGAGAAACGCACAACAGCCTTTTTTAATCACCTTACCAGACAGCCTCAGATTTAAGTAAATATTTTTCATATTTATAGTTGATCCTTTGCCCAAGAGCAGCAGGGTTTCTTGCTCCTGCACAATTTCCAGTCCTTCGCCTCCGTGCATCCCCTGACATTGCTGCAGTAAAAGATTTCAATTTAGTCTTCAGGGCTTGTATTGAGAAATTCTTCCTTTGGCAGGAGAGGGGAGTCTACAGAGGTTTTCCTTGGCCTTCTGGAGAGCAGGGAGCTGCCTGCAGTCAGCCTGAGCTAACGTCCTCTGAACTCTATCCCTGGTTTAGCACAGAGTTCACCCCCAGCCCCAGACAGAGAAGGGTTGGGCTGAGCCCTGAGCTCTGCGAGTTTGGCATCGCAGACCTTTGGCATCAGAGAAACAGCTTTTCTGGGAAAACAGTGCAGATGATTAAGTATGAGTTGGGGAGTAAATTCCCTCTCTTTGTGGCACGGCTGTCAGGATTTCTTTCACTTAAGTAACATTTTCTCTGCAGAGTCCTGAGCCAACCAAACCCCTAACCACTGACACCAGGTTACTGGTACCAGTTGAACTTGGTCCACTGTCTCTAAGTCAGATGGAGGGGTTTGGCAGGTCCTCCAGTTTGCAGAGACACTGTCAGTCCTTTTCTCTGGATGGGAAGGAGGGCACTGATTGCTGGGATTCAAAAAGCTGCCTTGGATACAGGACACCAACCCGATGCACTGATAGCAGGTGCTGGATTTCACAATCTTGTCTGTGGTTTGAGAAGTCATTATCTGCATTCTACAGTTATCTCCTTATCATATTAAATACCCTGAGGCCATGCCTCTGCAATTTTGAGGGGAATGATACACAGCCATCTCAATGCAAAATAGAGATGGGTTATCAGTCTGCAAAGAGGAGCAGCACAGACACAAGGTTCTGCTTGCACCCCCTGAAAGAAGGCTGTAAGGTGGTATTATTACTGCATTGGTTGGTGTAACTCAAGGACAAGTACTTTTTTCGTAAGCCAAGGGATTTGTGGTACATGTTACAGGTGAGAGAAAAGTTCAGAAAACTGCCTACTGAATTTAAAACAACAGATTCTAAGGAGGAAGCTGTTAAAATATGCAGACTTGGGAAATCTAGCAGTAAAGCAAGATATGTTTGGTGTAGAGTGAAAGGTTTGCAGTGCAGCTCCCATTGGGTGCTGTGCACTTTGCAGTAGCAGTGGAGACTGCTGAATTTGATTTCTTGTTGCTGCTGGCTTGCTGTGTTTTACAGGGGTGCCCTGTGGCATGGCAGTGAATGTAGCTTTAAACAAACAGCTGGAGCTCTCTGCCTTGGTTTCCTCAGTGGCACAATGGGCATAAATATTTCCATTCATATTTGCAGGGCTGTCCTGAGGCATCACGAGTGAAGGTTTGAAAAGCACAGTGTCTACAATAAGTACAGCTACTGTCAATATCTAAAAAGTGCATCTGTTTGTACTTACCCTTTTTTCCAGTCTCCTAAACATTTGAACTGTCTGATCTACATGACCAGTTCTGAGTCTCAAATAAGCATTTGAGACAGGCCTTTGTTTCCCTTTTCTTTCTCTCCCTTTCCCAAATGCATTCCTTTTAATTGTAAATTTGGGGTTAATAGTCCAAAGAGCTAAATACTGGGCATTGGAAAGCAAATTAAATTTGCTGTCGGGTTCTTGCTGCCTCCTGGTGGAGAATCGACAATCTTTTCATTGAGGCTGGTTTTGGGATGAGTTAGGTCAAAAACAAGAAGTTTATGAAAATGTTTTGGGAATATAATTTTTAAAATAATGCACTTCAGGACAAGAACTGGAATGCAATGAGGTGATCTTGAAAATGAAGCCTTGGGTTGTTTCCTTACACTGATGACCACTCTGTGTTCACACTTTCTTCTGTCCAAGCTGGACCCTGAGTAATTTGGCTGGTGAAGAATCCAGGTCCCCTGCTTGAGCTTGCTCATGGTCTTTGGAGTGAAATCATGGAGCCGATATGGCAGGGGCTGCTGATATCCAGGCATGATTTTATCTCTGAGTCACTTTAATTCCTAGAAGCAGATTGGAAAATGGACAAAATGTGAAAGTGAGCAAAATGTTCATGGCCTGTGCTCTGCTCTGCCAGATTCCCAGTGGTGTGGCACAGGCTGAGGGCAACTGGGATTTCACTCATGTGGTTTTCTCTTCTCTCTTTGACACATGCAGGCTTTGTGTGTGAACTGGTCAAACCTCAAACTGCCCTGGGTGGATCTAGACTGGCTGATAGATATCTCCTGTCAGATAACTGAGCTGGATCTCTCTGCCAACTGCCTGGTGTCCCTCCCATCCGTGATCCCATGGGGGCTGATAAACCTGCGGAAGCTCAGCCTGGCTGACAATCAGCTGACAGAGTTACCCAGCGTGCAGTCCTCTGATGAGATCATTTGTACGAGGTGTGTGCTTCACACTCAGCTGGGCCTGCAAGGGACAGCAGGCTCAAATTGGGCTTGAGGGAGGCTGTGTAAGGGGAGAGCAAACTGCAGGAGTTCTTGGTCTGTTTTCTGTCTGCTGCAAGGTTTAACTTAGGATTTGCCCCTCTGCATTCTCAGTGTTTCCAAGTTTGTTGTCAGGAGAGTTGTGGGGACTTCGATTCCTGTATTGTCTCATGTTGCCTCTGCTTTTCTCTGGGAGCTCCATTCCTCTAAGCTGGTTCAGAGTGACATTTACTGGCTGATACCAATGATTGCATCTGCTGTCTATCCGGACCACCTCTCTCTGCTCCCTGGAAGGGTTAATTTTCTTATTAGGGTTTTATGCTTTGCCTTGTGAGGCACGTTTCAGCTGCTTTCATTCAGAACTGAGGCTGTCCTGGTAAAACAGATGACTGTGGCAACAGGAGGCTTTGCTGCTGTTTTACTGATGCCTGACTGAGATTGTTCTGTACTCACAGGTTACTTGAGGTCGACGTGTCCAGCAACAGGCTCTCCACTCTCCCTATTGGATTCCTACATCTTAAAAACCTTAAAAAACTCATCGCTTCCAAAAACTATATGGAGAAGTTGTTTGACGAGGAAAACAGTATGTACAGTCCAGTGTTTGGCTTGCATTTCAAGGCTGAGCTGTAGGGAAGAACCCAAAAACGTTAAAATAATGGCTTAAATGGCTTAAAAGCTCTCATGCTTATACCAAGGCCACAATGTTTCATGTTTTACAGCAACTAATTGGATTGGTTTAAGGAAGCTGCAGGAGTTTGACGTCTCTGACAACAGGTTGGTGGAACTTCCAACGGTTTTTCTATACTGCTTCAAGTCCCTAAACATACTGAATGTTTCCAGAAATCAGCTGAAAGTGTTTCCAGATCCCTGGGCCTGCCCCCTGGTAAGTTGAACTGCTCTGACAAAGTCAGAGGCTGAAAAAGCTGTTGAAACAATGCAAAAAAAAAAAAAAGACTATGACGCTTAAAAGGCTGTTAGATGCTTAAAAGGCTTCTGTAGGAGTGCCCCTGCCAAATTTGGTTTATGGGTTTCAGATCCAGTCTTTCTGAGGCTCCACCCTGTTCTCACCATGCTGATGGCATTGGTGGAAAGGTTTTAGAAATGTGTCTTACATGGATGTATTAATTTTCTCTGTAGTTCCTCTGAGCAGAAGTATTATTAGGACCATTTTACAAAACACCCATCTTTCACCAGAGATAACTTTGCCCAAACCCATGGCAAACTAGGACATCTGTATCCACACCCATCACTGTGACTTTATTCCTCATTTTTACAGGGACAGCAAGGGAACAGTATCCTTTGGGGAAGTGTTTGTTAATGGTTGAAAAGCAAATGGGAGTGGGTGATCTTCAAAATAATTTTTGGAATACTTATTGCCCACCAAGAAATTTGACCAGCATTTGAGTGCATCTCCTTAGCAAGCCCTGTGTGCCTGCATGGCCAATAATTTATCTAGATCAAAATACCTAAAGAGACCACCTAGAATTAATTTATTAAAGCTTTTGACTTGTGACAGCTGATATACCACATTATTTAAAGAGATGATTACTGCTCTGTAAGTGTGGGGCTTTTTATGTTTTCCAGAAATCTTGTAAAGCATCTAGAAATGCACTGGAATTTCTACCTGATGCATTGACTGTGTTCTGGAAAAATCACTTGAGAGAAGTGGATTTTTCTGAGAATTCACTGAAAGAAGTTCCATCAGGGCTCTTCCAGCTTGAAGTAAGTGTCACTTCTTCATACTTCTCACCGTATTTTTCCTAATACTGACTCAGACCTCGGAGTGGCTGCCTGGTTAAGGTAGGAGCCCGTGTGCTGGTTTGAACTGGAGCAATTGTACAGAGCCTCTGAGCAGGCTGTCACCCCCTGAATCACCACATTCAGGCCCTCATCCAGTGAGACATATCTAGTTTCTGACACAGGTCTTCTGAGAGCTCTCTGGATGTCTGTGGTTTGCAGCATTTGGGAACACAGTTTGGAAGACAAGCCCTGCATTGTAGCTCCAAGCTCCAGCCATTGACATATTGATGCACTCAAGTACACTCACAAATAGTTGTGCTTTTAATTGAAAAAAGTGTTGTGTAATTAGGAGTTAGTCTTTCTGTGCTGAAAATAGCATGTTTGAATGCCCTAAACCCTGCTGTTTGGGACCTCTGTAATTTTAAAGGTTGTAGATTAAATGATTCGTTCCTGTGGACACCACAGATCTGTGGGTTTATGTCAAAATTCTTCAGAATTTCTGCTTTTGCATAGTATTATGTGAAACCAAGCAGCACTTGGGGTTTCCTCCAAGCTTCTGTGCAAAATTGTGAAACTCAGGGTTGTGGAGAGAGAAACAGAGGTGCAGAAGCTCCATACTTTTCCCAGCTGGCCTCTGTGGGAAGGATGCAGAAGTGATGGTTCATATCCATGTTCAGTCCTGATCTCAGGATCTGCTGCAAAGGTGCCTTTTACTCTTGCTGGAATAAGAGGGCTGAATTCCCTCAGTTCTTTCCAGTGATCCCTGCACATTTGGCTTTGCTCTCCAGTGGCTGTTTGTTTCCAACTGGCATTTCTCCTGAAACTGAACCAACCCTATGGACTATTGTCTCCAAAACTTGGTTTTTGTGAGTGCATTGGGGGCCCTCCCAGGGGGTGGGAGCCGCCATGGCAGATATTAAACACTAGATGGTGCTTCCAGGACACAGTTCTTGGGTGCTGCTGCTCAGAGGGTGCTGAGGGATGCAAAGGCACCAGTACAGGGGAGACCTCAGTGTAATCTTTGCTGATGTTTTCAAAGTTAGTGAGCCTCAGCTGCCCTAAATAGTGTTGGTTCTTATCCATATCTCTTCAGTAATATATTCATAAAAGAAGTAAATATCAAGTATTTTCAGTGCCCTGAGGGCCAGAGTGTGGTGTGCAATTAGAAGGTGAAGCCCCATGCCTGGAGGAGCCCTGGCTTGGGCTACTCCTTGATTGTAGAGTTTGTGTGGGTGAACAGGGCTGTGCTCATACTCCAGCCCTCTCCAGAAGCAGATGTGGGAAGGGGGAGAAATAAGAAGTGAAGTGTTCCTACAGATAATGTATTATTTTTATGTAGGAGCAGCAGTGAGCTGTCTTCTCCCTGGGAAAAGCAGACAGCAGAGGAGGCCTGTGACTTGAAAGCACATGTCATGGGACAGTCATTTGTCACTGTAGCTGCAGTGCAGTTTATCTCTGGCCTTTGCCTGGTTTGCAGAGCAATCTCAAGACTGGGACCAGCTCAGTCCTTAATACCATGTGTACTCCAGAAATGTGATGTTGAGAGAAATAGAAACCTCCTCAGCTTTCCTGGCTGTTGCCTTCTAAAGGAACCAACCAAGCCATGTCTTAGTTCTCTAGACTAGTTTGCTTCTCTCTAGTCTGCTTCTCCTGAAGACAGCTGGCCCCCTGTGGGTGGAATAATTCAGGTTAGACTCTGGTCAGCTTTTCCACATCATGACCTGACCAAGGCACCTTAATCTGCATGCTGCAGTCCCTTCACTCAGGTGTCAGCTTTTGCATGCTGTGGCAGCAGCTTTGAAGGAAGTTTGTCTGCCACTGCCATGGCGTCCCTTCTGGAGGCCCCCATTCTCACACTGAAAAGCAGTAAAAATGGAGAAATTAGAGGGAAGAGTCAATTTAAAAGGACTAGAGATCTCCAGAGTTTCAGTCATGAAGAACCACAGCCAGCTGACAGTCACTAATTTTGCCCCCATGCACAGAGCCACTGGAGAGAAGCTCCCCAAGCTCTCAGCTCCCCAGAGAGTGGCCTTGGTCAGTGTTTGGGGGGACAAAGACAAAGTGACTGAAAAAGAATACCCCCGTTAGAACCCACAGAACACAGTTTGTGCTAATTCTGGGACGTGCAGCCTCCCTCTCCTCCCCGCCCAGGGGTGTTTTGGGGAGAAGTCTGAGGCATTGTCCTTGCACAGCCCCATGCTGACACTTGGCGAGAGCCCCACACCAGAAGCCAAGGGCAGGCTGGGCCCTCCTTCCAGGGGAACACGAATGAAAAAAAGCATTGCCTGTCAGGATTCAGTTTTCATTTTCCCTTTCCTTCAGCAGCTCACTCTGTCTGCAGTTTGGTATTCCCTTCACCTTTCCCAAATGCCAGCCAAGCCCAGTTCTGCTCCCTCTCCATCACTAGAGGGAGCGTTTTGCACGGTAATTCTCGTTCCAGCCACTGCTGGTTGTCCATCGCTTATGTCACATGGACACCTCATATTTTTCCAATCTAAAAAAAGGGGAGGAAGGCCAACAAACTGGCTTCGTGAGACACTGTTAATCCTGCTCGATGAAAAGGGGCATAAACCTTTTATATTAACGTGGAGAACATAAAACATTTAACACACTTGACGCTGAAGTCTCTGCTAGTAAAACATGATTTCCACGGGGTATAATTCATTAATATTGCTGTACTTCTGGCAGAAGATAATTCAGCTGACATTCTGCTTTATCTCAGTTTTTCATGAGGGGAGGGGGACTCGCTGGATAAACCTGGTTGGAAACTCTACAGACAACACTTTTTCAGTGGAAAATTGGATTTTCAGCCAAATGAAAATGATCATTTGAGCCTCAACATTATTAAGGGCAGATGGAAGAGCATAAACTTTACAAATCTGAATGGGAACTGCATTTTTTTTTAGTATTTCAGTTAAATTCAAAGGAGATCTTACATTTAACTTAGTATTTCCAGCTGAGTCCTATCTGTGTGGTGTTAACTATATGGTATCAATCAGCTTCACTTGTTTTTAAAATTCCTATCTCTGCTGAGGGGAAAAAAAGAAAGGAGATGTGTAACATACAAATCTTGGAAAGTTAATATAAATCCTGTCCATTTTAATAGAGATGTCATAAAAAACAATCAAAACCTTTTCTTGTGTGAAGTGGTTCATGTTTTGCACCTTGATTTTGTGCATGTACTGCAGGTGTAAGTCCACTCTGACACCAGTTTGTACAGACACACACATTTATTATATATACGTATGTAATCCATACGTGGCATCCTGTGTTGGTAAATCAGACTGTTCTTTTCCATTTGGAAAGGTTTCCTCACTAGAAAGTGAGATGTCCTCTTGCATGGGCTGTTTCCAAGTCAGCAAGTGGAGCAATAATCTCCCCAGAGTGAGTGGTGCTGCTCCGTGCAGAACTTACTGGGGACAGGGAGGAAATGTTTGCATGCTGGGCAGCACGGACAGGATGTTCTGATGAATAAGATGTACTTTCTTCGTGTTTCTGTTATTTAATAGCCACGCTTAAAAAGCTCTTTCTGTGTGTTTGGTGCTCTCTAACTCCAGGCTGTTCCTCTCCTAGGCTTTGGTGTCCCTGAAGCTGCTGGGAAATCAGTTAGTTACGTTGCCTTCGCAGGATAAGTGGAATTGCAAACAACTTAAGTCGCTGGATCTTTCAAAAAACCAGCTTGGGAAGTAAGTGTTTCCTTCACGTTTTGGCTAGGAAAACAAAGGCTGAAGAAATAACAGCAAACCCAATCCCTCGTGTAACACAAAGGGTGTCAGGAGAGAATTAATCACCTGCACAGAAGGCATTGATACCCGCATACCATGTCCCCAACTATATTGTGTGTCTGTGACAGTGATGAATTATCCTCTGCTGATTCTTGGGGCATTTAGCACACTGTATCATTTATTAAGTGGATAGATTATTGATAATGGCAGTTTAATTTCTGAGCATGTAGGAATTTCTTCAGCCCATTGTGTGGTTCATCACTACAAATACAAGTTTGTGGGGAGCATATCTTAACCATAAACCATCTGGCCGGACTGCAGTTATTAGTTAGTGTGGGAGTATTGTTTTGGAAAAAATGAAAAGTCTTTGTTTTTTAAATGGAAGTATAACCAGCTGCAAGTTCATAGAGAAGATTTCCAACCTAAAGGATTCTGTGATTCTAAGACTGATGTTAATAAGGTCGTCCAATAAAAGAGTGACATTCTTCTGTTTAGAAATTCCAGTGGGGGTGTTTAACATAGAGAGTTAAAGGTCCTTTATCATCCCCAAAATTGCACTGAATTGTGTCATGCTGATATCTTCTCATTTGGGTGCCTGTCCAGCACAGTTTTTTGAGTCCTTAGGAGTTTCTATGTCAGTTGCAAAAGACAAACTACCACTTTTTGAGTGTCCCAATGCATTTCCAGAGTCATGCTGGTGGGTCATCTTGTCCGAGACTCCCTGGGGAGGGCGGGCAGTGGCAGCAGGTCGGTTCTCCAGCACTTCTGGTGAACCTCCTTCAATTAGCTGTTTGACAACCACTTAACCCTGACACCCATAAAGCTGGGGGTCAAGTGCTCCCGCCCTGGGAGCTGGGAGCTGGGAGCACTGCCTTGAGGAGCTCTGTTGATTTGCCAGGAGAAAACCACTGGGCTGGAGGAGTGTTGGAGTCTGCACAGCGGGTTTCAATCCCGTCTCTCCAGAGCAGGTGGGATCCTGTAGGAGCTGTGAGCGGGGTCAGGCTATTTCCCATGTAGATCAGCACCTTTCCAAGATCTTTTTCCCACGAGTCTCTGTTTTGTTTGGCCCACAGGAGCGATGAGGGATTTAAAACGAAGAAGATCCCCTTTTTCACCATGAAGAACAGGGTGCGTGGTGGCCCCGAGGCAGGTAAGGCACACAGCGAGTGCTGGCAATGCCAGGTGAGCTGGGAAGCAGCAGGAATCTGCAGTTTGGCTGGAGGGAAAGCAGAGTGAATTCCTCTGCAATTTAAAGTGCAACTGCATTTCATTAAGAGGAAATATGTTCAGATAAAATGTTTCTAAAGAAATGATGCAGCTGGTTGGTACCACCAACATAGAAAGATGGTGTGAAACCTGTTTCTTTTGCTCTTTCCTGAAGGTTATTCCTTTTAGCCAAAGTACCAAGTGGTATGTTGAAGGGAAATTAACCCATAATTATCCCTGTGGCTCTCAGGATTGTTTCTGTTGCTGACTCTCTAAATGGCACATTTTCCCCTGCCTGTGATTTGCACCCTCAGTTTGGGGCAGAGCACATGAAATCCCAGAGAGAACAAAGGGATATCTGAAGATATTGCACTGCTTCCTGCTCTCTGTGGGATTCATCTGCATTTCTTTTGTTTGTTGTTTATTTTAAAGCACTTGGGGAGTTTTCTCATTCTGGCAGCCTGCAGAATGCCTGGCTCAAAACATTCCCTGCCAGTCACAGAGTGGGATAAGCGCCGGCGTCGTCCTGACGCACATCCGAGCAGCCTTCGACTGCTCGTGGGAGGAAGAGGCCCTCCTGCAGCAAATCCTTCCCTCAGCTCCCCTGAAAACTTTGCCTGAGGTGAAATTGGTAAATGTATCACGTACATCCATAGCTGTAGGTTAGGGCTGGAGATCCCCACCTCCAGTTGGCTCCTCTGAGAGGCAGAGGCTCTACCTGGACCTCCGGGCAAGGCTGATCCTGCCTCATTTTCCTGTCCACGGAAGTGGGGGCTGCTGTGCTGAGTAAGGTGTGTGTGCCCCCCGAGGGGGAGAAGAGGTTGGTCTGTGCTGCTTCACAAGCAGGAAATAGAAATAGAAATGCTGTGACATAGTTGGAATACGGAGCAACTGGAAAAGGAGTCTAAACCTTATGAATCTGTGGAGTCTGGCATATCCTCAGAGCTCAGCTGTGAAGTGTGACAGCAGCATTTCCCAAAGGGGAGAGAAGGGCAGGAGCAGCAGGCAAAGGCAGCTGAAACCAGCTCTAAAATGGAATTGCTGTCCTAATGGAAATCTCTACATGCTCCAAACCCAGCATAACCCCCTGCAGAAAGCAGGACAGAATGGGCTCTGCATCAGTAACATTTGAACAGCCGTGGCATGTTGCACCCTGGTGCAACCTGGAGCTGCCTCAGGTGGCCTCAGGTCGCAGGGGGCACAGGGTAGCCCACCTGGCTGGTGCCATGGGTGAGCAGCCACAGAGACAGAGCAAAGCCAGCTCATCCTTTTCTCTCTGTTCCTCTGCCAAGCACAGCTTGGTGAGACGAGAGAATGTGGCCAAGAATTTAAACATCAAGAGAAAGCAGAAGCTGGAGTACATCAGCTGCTCACAGAAGTCTCCTGGTGAGGTGGGGGTGGACAGGTTTTCATATGATTTACCAACAAAGCTATTTACTTAAGTCTAGATTATTTAAAGAGAATAATTCATGGATGCTCACTATACTTGATTGATAAGTCTCAGAATAACTTCTTGCACACGCGTATGTGGTGTTGGTAGCATTTATTCATCCAAAAATACATTTTCAAGATGGGATTTGTTTTAATTTTTCTACAGTTCTTTAAAAGAAAGTTTGAGCTGAAGCCAGAGAAATCATAAATAACTCATGAATAAATAATTACAATTCATAAACACCTCAAGCTTGCTTCCAATATAGTACACTTCTTTCCACCTGGGACTCTTTGGTGAATTCAGAGTATTGCTGTTATTTTAGGAGTTTGCACCTACGTGTCCAAGAGGGGCTAAATCTGTCTGTGCCTAGGTACCTACTGAAGAGCAACAATGCAAAGTTTTAAGTCCTGCAATGAGACAGAAAGGAAGTGACTTGCATCCATGAATAAGCCTGCTGTTCTCCTAAAATAATCCCAAAGATGATTTTTTAATTTAAAAACTCAAAGGCAGACTGTGACACTGCCCACACCAGACAGTCCTGTCATGTATATGAAACACCCCTGCAGACAGTGGGACTCTATCTTGCTTTTTTTCTGATCGCAGCTCAGGCTGGAAATGCTGTTAATATTAGAGCTGGGGAGTTTTCTCCTGAGAAAACCTCTTCCATTTTTTTTTTCCGTCTTTTTGGCTGAGTCTAATTACAGTTCCTCACGTCTTCTCTGTAAAGGAAGAAGATCTTGGTGGAAGTGGAACTGTCCCATCGCTCAGGAAGGGAGTCTTGCATCTCAGGCAGTTGCTTTGATTGACCATGGAGGCAGCAGATGGTGCTGGTTGTACTTTCCTAATCAGACTCCAAACCTGCCTGGTTTTCCTTCATTTCAGGATGCTCTTTGGTAGATAAATGTGACACCCTCAATACAGCAAAACAATCCATGGCAGCATTTCGTGTCACTATCCGGGGGGTTATTTCTGGAGTGAAATTATGCTCTTTGGAACTTGCAGAGCTTCCCTTTGTTTGAACCTCTCCAGCAGCAGCAACTCACCCATGCAGTGGATGCTTTTACTCCTTGGGCTGCTCCCATAATACCCAAGATGTTCCTCAGGCATGGAGGAAGTTCCCTGAGTCCTTCTATCTAAAACAGAACAGAGGAGCAAACACCAGCATGTTTTAGAGACAGCGTAGGTCAGTCTGTCAGCTGCAGTTTGGGTTTTCTTCTCTGTTGTTACTGACTTTGATCCACCATAAATTACTGCGAGGTGCAGCGTGGGGGTCCCGAACATAAATTCTGACTGGCTTCTGGCTTTTCTCAGGTAATAGGAAAAAACACGTTGAGAATCAGCTGTGCCCTGGGGGTGCCCTTTCAGTGCCATGTTAAGAATCAGTTGTGCCCCTGGGATGCTCTCTCAGTGCCAGCTGTTAGGCTGCAGTAGGGGCAGTTCACAAGATACTACCATGTATTTAACAGCAGGAGATAGGGTGCCACTCATCCTCTGAGCTGTTTCGGCAGGCTTGGAGTTCCTCCCTCAGCACCCCAAAAGTCTTGGACACTGTCACCTTCCAACACTGTGACTTTAGGACGTTGAGATGTGAACGTTGATGTTTGATTGTCACTGAAGGCCATTTGCTTTTCTGCTCTTGCTTGGTGGTGGCCCCTGCCAATGGAGATGACCTCACGTCCTGCCTGCAAAGTTCAGGTGAAGCTCTTGGTTCAGAGCCTTGATGCCTGTTTTGTTGTTTCTTTTTTTAAAGGTGCAATTTGCTTCCTGTCTCGTTCCAGGTCCTTTTTTGGAGTTTCCAGCATTTCTGAGCGATTCTCTGGAGGTTCTTTATCTGAACGACAATCAGCTGGACTCTGTCCCACAGTCCGTTTGCCTCCTGAAAGGTTTAACAGAGCTTTATTTAGGAAAGTAAGTCCGTGTCCTGGAAAAGCCTTGCAGTGTTATTTCCATGTTGTTTTAGTGACCAGTCTTCTGTGGAGCCCCACCCCAGATGTCCAGTGCTTTTGAAGTCAGAAAGCTGGAAATAGTCAGCCCCTTGTTAGAGCTGTGCCCATGGTTTGCTTTAGATAAGGTTTGCTGGTCTTTTGAATTAGGGAAGATGATCTAATGCTTTGAACACAGGCCTGGGAATCTAATGTGCCTCTAGTTCATTCTGGCTTTTTGCTGTCAGTTTCTGTAGTGTTGCATTCAATAACTCATCATTTTTGCCTTTATTTCCTCAACTATCCAGCAAAGATGATTACATTTGTCTGCCTCAGAGGATAAATTGAGGTTATACATCACTTTTAGGATGGAAATTGCTATTAAAGTGCTGAGTAGTCTTATTAAAATGTTAATGGAAGATTTCTGCAAGGATAGAATAGTGTAATCTGAGAGTCCGTGAGAGCAGCTACTTACACACAAAGCCTGGTTGTTGGTAGATTTATTTGTTTTTGTACAGTAACCCTGGTATCCGAGAGCTTCCTCCAGAACTTGGACAGCTGGCTAATCTCTGGCAGCTGGATATCGAGGAACTAAATATCAGTAACGTTCCTGCAGAGATCAGAAAAGAGGGTAAGGCTGATGCTGTGTATGCTTTATTAAATTGACTGAACATGCAATAAAATCTCTTCCTTTTAATAGTCAAGAGCAGGAGCAGACAGTGAATGCCTGAGCCCTCGTTGGGGTTAACTGGAATTGCACAGGGAAACCTCCTACTTGGATTTACCAATTTGATAATCAGTGCTAAACTCTGGCTGTAACGATCAATTGAAGACAGATACTAATTTGAAATGATGACTTATAAATGCAGTATTTCATTTGCAGTATGCATAAATTCCGTCGCTCGCTTCCTGAATGTGGATATTTTAGGATATTTAGATGGTCTCTCTAAAGACTGAAGTGTTTAGGATCAGCAGTCACAGTCCCATTGAAGTGACTTCATTGTGAGCTGCTAGGTTTTTTGATCTATTACAATGCCGTCTTCTCTTTTTTTTTGTGCATTTCAATCAGAAAATCCTGTGGGAACAAAGTTATTAGGAATTATTCCTGCTCCAGCAGTATACTGTTGAAGCCTCAATCTAACTTTAACTGGAAACATAAAAATAGAGGGAAAACCGGAGTACTTTCCAACACTAAATTAGTATTTTACATTTCCTTTCAGCTTCTGAGGCGTAGGAGCCCCAGCATTTGTCCCTCCTTACAGTGCCCCATTGCGGAGCCCCCCGAGCAGTGACCTTTTCCTGGGGTCTCTGTCTCAGGTTTGTCCGCTGGAGGTTTCTTTGTTCGTTCTCAGCCCGCAGGGGCAGCGTGAAGGGAGCTGATGTGTGTGCAGCCGTGGGGTGTGTGCTGTCCCTGGCAGCGCTCGTGGCTGCAGTCCCCAGCCCCTTCTCTCCCGCGCAGGCCCCAAGACGGTGCTGGCGTATTTACGAGCGCAGCTGCGGCGGGCAGAGAAGTGCAAGCTGATGAAGATGATCGTTGTCGGCCCTCCCCGGCAGGGCAAGTCCACGCTGGTGGAGATCTTGCAGACAGGGAAGGTGCCTCAGATGATGCACAGCGATGCCACCATCCGCACCACAAAGTGGGAGCTCCCCAAGCCCGTGGGGCACAAGGCGAAGGTGAAAAGCGGTCGGAGATCTGCAGGCCCAGGGAGCCCTGCAGGGTCCATTTGGGCTGAAATTGTCCTTTTACAAAGAGCAGTTTCCATTACCTTGCAAGTGGCGTGGTTTTGGACACATTGCAGTTCTGTTTCATTTCCAGCTGGTACTCTCTGTTTTCCTGACTAAAGAGAGTGGGCTAGGCTGAGGTTCTGGCTCTCCCACCTCAAGTGGACACTGATTTTGAGAGAGTGCTTTAAATCAGCTTCTCTGCAGCAGATTGTCCTTTCATTTGGGACATCAGTACCTAAAGCTGGACTTCCTTTATATCAGAACTGTCGTAGGTGGGGAATGTGAAAGGTGTGATCCAGGGGTGTCTAAGACATATCTTAAACACCCAAAGCTCAGATGGCTCATTCGTGGAGTGTGTCATACTGAACTCATTTGGAGAGCGCTGATTTAATCCAAGCATTTCTAGGTGGCCTTGTCCGCTGCCTGCAGAGTAGCCCAGGGATTAGAGGGTGCAGAATTGGTCCTGGGGTCTTGTCAGAGCTGAGGGGGTGCAAACGCATCATTCCACCTTCACAGATGCGAGCCATGACCACCAGACTGTTTTGGAAAGGGGGAAAGGAACCCACTGAGTTCAGCTGTTCCACAGCAAAGAGTGCCAGGCCAGAGACAGAAGGAAAAGAGCAACACAGGCTGACTCCTTGAAGGGTAGACTTTGGTGGGAGAAGGGAGTTGTGCATTTTGTGTTGAAGAGCATTGGAATAAAATAAAAGTGTAGACAGCACCAGAGACCTGGAGTGGGACCAAGACACTGAACGGGCTTTTGTCCCTATCTCTGAGTCTGTCTGTCCACACACACAAACTCACAGCTGAAGGTCTTTTGGATGAACAAAGCAGTCCTTGTGCTGGTTAGGGCTTGGTTTCAACAATATGGAAGTTCTTCCAGCTGTTTTTGGGAGACTTCACACGGATTGCACAGAATCAGAGCCCTGCTGAGCTCCTGGCTGAACTCTCATAGGGCAATTTCCACGTGGGATCAGTCAGGACCTGGCCCCAGCCCCCTAAACAGAGCCCACTGAGTGTTATGTGATGCTCTGAGGATGGTAACTGGAGGAAGGTTTGGTTTTGTGTTCGTCTGGGGGTTTTTGACTCTCCAGGGCCAAGTGTTTTAGGGACAGAGCTTCCCAGGTATGCAGGTACTTCGTGCTGCCGCTGGGAGTGTGAATGCCGTTGAAGCAGAGAGTCAGGCTCCCTCTTAGTGCTGTCATGGGGCTGCACACAGGAATGGATGCAGGGACACTGGGAAGAGAGCCAGAGCTGGAGATGCCTCCATTTAAGCATTCCCCCAGAAATCAGTGAGTCTGGTTCACAGCAACTGTGATTCTGGGTAGTTTCTGGCGTGGCACAGATATCAGAAGCCTGGGAGCAATGTGTAGGAAGTGTTTATGGAAGGCCTGAGAAGCTTCCCATCTCCTGAGCATCTCCATTCTGCTTGGCTCAGCTCAGTCTGAGCTCAGTGGAAGTGATTTCAGCAGGGGTTTCCTGTTCCCCACAGCAGTGGCAGATAAGCAGCTTCAATGGTCTTGTTGAGCATGGCACAGGCAAGGATGAAACAGTTTCTATTACAGATGCAGTGAAATACAGGGCTCAGAATGAGACCCTTGTTTGTACTGGAGAATCCACAGCATTAACTGGAGTTTTACCAGCATCAAGGGCACCTCTATCATTTTAGCAAGTAATTAGTCTTGATTTCCTGTGGGGAAGTGGTAGCCATGCTTAACAATTGCTTGTTGATTTATCTTTCCTGGAGGCACAATTAGGACATTGAACCCCTTCTTGTGTCATACATTATGCAGGCGTAGGTTTATACTTCAGCTATTATCTCCCAGTGATTTACTGCCACGGTTTGATTTGAACACTTCTCTTTGTCTAAGTAGGTTGATTCAGTGGAGTTCAATGTCTGGGATATCGGAGGCCCAGCGAGCATGTCTACAGTCAATCAGTGTTTCTTCACAGACAAAGCATTGTACATAGTGGTCTGGAACTTGGCACTGGGGGAAGAAGCTGTGGCAAACTTACAGTTCTGGTTGCTGAACATTGAGGTAAGAAGTCACTGGTGGGCTCTGGGATATCTGTTCATCAAGTAGCAGCTCAGCACACAGATACGTGATATTGCAGATTCTTTTTGCTCTGCTTTTAAAAGCTCCCCAAGCTATGAATTTTGCACAGCATTTGGAATTCATTTTCCATTACGCTGTAGGCGTATCGCTATATTTAATGGTTTAAATTTATCATTTGCTTTGTTCTCCCTCACACACAGCAGAGAACGAAACAAAAGCTGATTTATAAACCCTTGCTAAGTAAGGCTGAACATACTTATTTTGGAATTAGTGTTTGACCACACTGTGCTCCAAGGGGGGTTTGAAGCATTTTCTTTCTCTTGTGGGTTAGACACACATTAGTCTTGAGGTTATATTTTTAACACTTTAGGTTCAGGTAAGCTGAAGAGTATTGCCAAAACAGCTCTCCTTTAGACTCAGAGCTGCAGTGAATTCATTGCTGTGGATTGATTTTTGTAACACCATGTTCATAATTGTTTGTAACTCTTTATTATCTGGTAATTGTTTTAACATTAAATGCACAAAAATGGGTGCCTTTCAAAAAACAAACATCTTGTAATTATCCAAATATTAATGGTCAGCAGCAGTCAAAAATCCAAACTAGGTAACGAAGCTGAAAGGAAAATTATTATATTTCAAAAATATATGGTGTGTCCTTAATACATCCCAGCAAGCAATAGTCACAACAGGAAAAATGCACAGAAATATGATCATGAGGTTTAAAGAAGGGAAAAATGAAGAGGGCTGTATGTAGACATGATGGGGAAAGGAGAAAGAGTCTTTGTTCATGATCCTTTACAATAGAATTGGGAGAGAACAAGTGAAATTGTAGCCTTGAAGCAAACAATGGGAAATATCTTAAACACACTGGATGGCTAACCTGTGGAATTTACTGGAAATACAGTGGGCTGGGAGCACCAGAAACTGGAAAGACAAACTGGTGAATGAAAACTCCATGGAGTGCTGGTAATTCCGAGATACTCCCTCGTGCTGAGGAAGTCAGCTGCAGTCTGCTGGTACTGGGAGAACATGCTGGGGAGCATCTCTCCATCCTACCCTGTGCCTGTGTTCTCCATGAGCCTCCAGGCAGCAGCAGACTGGGCCAGGGGGCCCTTTGGTGCAGTCGCCACTCCTGGGGGTTGTTTGGTGACATTTCAGTGGGCGTCATAGGAGGGAAATGGATTGCCTGCAAAGAAGGAAGTCTTTCTGCCTCTTGAGTATTCTTCTGTGGTCAAAGTCATTTGGATGGGCAAATGATCTCTGCTTAAGCCTGTGCAATCCCATTGTATTTGGCAGCATTTTCCCTGAGATCTGGATACATTCCAGGGTCATAATACAGTCATGGAAGGGTTGGAAGAAACCACGAGGTCACCTAATCCATTCCTTTGCTCTGATTCAGGATTAAGTAGATTGAGACTTCTAGGAGTTTATCTCATCTCTCCATAGCTCCAGTGAAAAAATCTCTGTGACTTCCCCAGGTATCCATTCCAGACTAGCCTTTTTCAGATGTCAGATTTCTGGCTGCAGGTTAAACTAACTTTGTCTGGGCAGACATGCTTCCCTTTATTTCACTAACTCGCAGCAACTCCCTTTGTGTTAAACCCTGATGTAAAAATGCAAAGGAGCAGTTTCCTGCTCTGCAGTAGCAGCAGATGATTAAACCATTCTCTGCAGAACTTCTGTAATACCCAGATCACTTGTAGCTGTTGTCAAGCTGCCATGACAGGTTGCCTTTATTTTATAAATATATATATAT
>WBMY01013598.1:479066-564854 GCA_013397315.1 Donacobius atricapilla | reverse complement strand
GCCCTAAACCAGGACAATAACCATACAGCAAATAAAGAGTCTAGAACTGCAACACATGCAGCTGGCAGAATGGCTGCAAGCAGCAGGCTTATACTGCCCAAGTCATATCCTGTTCTGTAGCCAAAGGCTTTTTTAGATAACTGCTAGCTTTGTGCATTTTGTTTCCCAAACCCCAGCAGAATTCAGAGCTATTCGCTGGTTCTTTGTTCAGCTCAGTTGTGACTGAAGCTCTTCAAAACCTGTGCAGTGATTCAAGTGAAGTTTGAGTTAGGCCATTCACAAACATCAAACTCCTACTGTGAACAAAAGCCTTTATTCATTTTATCTAGGAAAAACACTATAATTTGCACAAGCTAAATAATTTAATATTTGAAAAATAGAGAATGACTTCAGTGAAAATATAGATAAGTTGTCTCAGCATCTAGCTCGGGTCTGGGGATTTAGAAGATCTTAGTCTAGCCATTTTATCTGAAACTCTAAAAGAGAGGCAGATTTTAAATTAGCTCTCACCACAACACTGTAAAAACTTGAGAAGTTAAAAAAATCTTTTGAAAAATAAAAAAAAAACATTGAGCTGAATAATGTTCCTTTAAATATGTGTATATATTGAAACAGCATGTGTATATATATTTATATTTACATTTATATCAAACGTGCACTGGCCTTCTAAGTACTTTGCAAAAAAGCATTAAACTAACAAAATCTTAAAATGGAAAGAGCAATAGGACAGGACCAAACATCTTGATCACCTGGAATTTCATGAAGTGCATATAATGAATAGCAACTCTTTTTCTGAAACAAAAAAAGAATTATCTAAAGCCTGACCATGGTAAATACTACACCAAATCCAGTAATGACTTTCTAGTCTACCAAATGTATTTTAACGTATCCCACATTTATTAAGCAACAATTCTGAAATATTTGATTGCAAAGAACATGGTTGAAGACTTGAAAACTTGGGGACCCATAAGCCAAGCAGTTTATTTTCCCAAAAGCACTCCTATAAAAAGAAAAAAACCCAGTTTGGCCATACAAAAATGCATTTGCTCCCCTATAAAGGTACACACATTTAAACTCAGTTATGCTTGCAGAGCAATACACGGTTTAAATTTATGACCTTTTTTCCCCATACTAAATTAGAATTGATGGCAAAGAACCAGTTACTTCTTAAATAATTTCTTTAAAATGATTTCCTGTTGAAAAATGCTTACATTTTCATTTCAGATTCAGCTATGCCTTTTCTTTACTTCCTATGCCTTACCAAAAAGTGACAGCACTGTTCAGAAGGAACATCAAGATTTCAGAACTATGTCATAGAGTTCTAACTCATTTACAAAGATGAAAGACCTTGAGGGCAAACAAAACTGTATTATAAATGTAGTCTGAATAGAAATGAACAACCAGTCAGGTAGGACATCCTTTTATTTAAAGCAGAAGTACATTTTTGTTTGTACTGTTCACAATTGCACTAAAACGTACTAATACGTTAAGACATTTCATTTTGTATGAAATATGTAAGAGGAAAGAACTTTAGAGCAAATTAGTTCAAATTGACTTTTTGAGCTGCTTTGAAATCTTTTGAAGAAAGGCACTTCCCAAGACAAAAGATGTATTGTGTTATGCTAACAGTATGCCCCTATAGCTAAAATAATCTGAATCTTTTATTTATAATTAAAAAACCACACTAAAGCAAGCTCTTATCTATTTCAAAAGAGAGTTTTAAGAAGAAATGCCAAAATGGTTAAGTGCATGAGTCCCACAACAGAACTTAAAAATAGGCCAAGCGTCCATTACATTAAACAGACACAATTACATTGCAGTCAATTGAACTGGGATTATCCCATGCATGATTTAATTCCAACCGATCTAGTTCATCCTGAAAGAACTGGTTGAGTCTTGCCAAGTATGGGAAGAACATCATCTTTTGTGAAGGCGGTGAGTGGAATGGGCATACATTTCTTTTGTTTAATAGGACAACACAGACATCGAAAGCATCCATCTTGCTCTTAATAGGTTAATTTCCATGTCATTAGCTGTAATTTTCCCCACATATTCAGTATGCATAGGTATGTAGTACAAATATCGTAAGAAAAATGTCAGTCTAGGTCACTGTGCCCATGGTTTAAGGCAGTCCAATTACAGGATCATACAGAGGTGCCTTTTCCTGTAAAAGTGAAGAGGCACAAGTCCTATACTGTGCTATAACTTCTCTGGCAAGAGCTGAAGAGCTCAGAAGGAAAGGAGGGTCAGGCTGGTAGAAGAGGAAAAATGCCCTCACCATCAGTGCTGACTTGGCAAACTGAACTCTTACTTTGCGCTTGCTGGAGCACTCCAATGTGACCACTACCTTATTTGTTAATGACAATTTTTCATTTGTTGTTGCTAATTTTAATTTTTCAAAGGCTTTGTTTGATTCCAAGGCCCACTATATCTCTGAGCTGAAATCTTCCTAAAGCAGCTGAAGTCAACTGAGGCTATAATTTGAATATTTAAAATATTAACAATGCTGGGCACACTTCCAAATATGAGATGGCCAAAATAAGCAGAACATAATTTAACTCTCTACCTTTGTTCTTAATCTGAAGAGGGCCAAAGACATCTCTTCTCACACAAGAATTTTGAAAAGTTTAATTAATACCCATGAAGCATTCAGAAACTGCCGTAATGGGCACCACTGTAAAGCTTTAGAAGGGAATTAGTAATGGCATCTTTACAACAGGATTTGAATGTCATCCAGTATATAAGAAACAGTTATGAAGAGGAAAAAAAAAATTAAATAGCTCTTCCTTAATGAGCTGCATCCACTGTGTGAATTGAATGAGGCAGATGTCCTCTATTAAAAGAAATTCTTGTAATTTAATCAAAAGAAGCATCTGAATACACAGTAACACAAGAGTTCTGAAAAAAAACCAGCACAGTAAATCTTAGTTCTGGCATGCTTATCTTCCATGTGTTTGAGTTTTACAATCCTAATAATACGGCAAGCCACAACAATTCCCTGCAAACACTGTCTCAAATGCTCTCATGTTTAAAGGAAACCAATCCAATCCATTCAAAAAGGAAAAAAACCCAGCAATTTTGAGGAAGGGGATAGTGAATGAAACAGAAAATGCAATAATGCTGTCATTTACCTTCTCAAGTTTTTGGGTTTTTTTCAACTTGATCATCACCTTTCAGAAAACTCATATTGTAACAAGATACAGAGGGCAGGCAGTGGGACACCAGAAGTACAGAAGAGTTTGTGTATGAATACACACTGAACAAGCTCTGTGGCTCCAGGGATTATGGAGAAACTTTTCCACTCTGCTTCACTTCATCCAAACACAAATTACACTGGACCAAGCCAACAGTGATTACTGACTATCCCTCATAACAAAAGAACAAGTAGGAGGTCTTCAACTACCAAGAGACCAATTAGCAGGAACCTGAATGAAGATATACCAGCCACAGCAGACAGCCAGGGGACTGAGACCTGGCAGAGAGTCTTCCTTTACACTGCTAAGCATTGCTTATGTTTTTCCCTGGTCCCCATTGATGGCCCTTGTCAAACAAGAAAGACCAAATCTTGACGTGACACAGCATGGCTCTTCTCAGATGTTGTTACATCACAAGAGTCTGGCCACACAGCCATGCATACCAACAAACCTTTGATTTTTCCACTGCTGCATCCAGCTCTAGGTCCCAGAGCTGGTAGGAAGTGTGTGGTATGTAATTTCATGTTAGTACATGTTTTAATTTGAAGAATGTTATGAGAAAATTTAAATAACAAATCTCCAAACCCTGTGAGGTAGGCAGTGCGTGTACTACAATGCTGACTTGACAGGTGGCAAGATGAGCACAGACACCTGTTAGTTTACATTCAGAAAAATGTCACTGATCCAAGATAAACTGCAGCAGATAAGGATTTTTAGGTAATATGGGAACAGTTTAAAATACAATCCACCTGTAGGAATTAACCTATAAACTGCAACTGGCATAATTACTATCACTGACTACATGGGCACCATTCAAACAAGCACAGAGTCTTAGGGCAAGACTGTGCTTCAAAGTCCTCAATATGACAGAAAACCAATCAATGAGACTGTTCTGGTACCTCCATACTGTGGGAATTTTACTGCCAGTGTGTGGCTGCAGTTATGCTTTAAGTCAGTTTTCCATTTGGTTTAAAATATTGACAGTGCTCAGAAATTTTCTAGTTAAGAGCCTTGAGCTTTCATCCAACAGTACTCAACTGCAGACTGAAGTGTTCAAGTCCAGACATGGGTCTTCAACATGCTTTGATCACTGATTTCCACACTTCTTCAAATGTCTGTCAAATCAAGTTTTAGTTAAAACTGGTTCCAGTTTATGACAAATTAATTAAGAACAGATAATTATCTACCATTATCTCCTCTCCTTGCACATTGTTTCTTGATAGAATGTGGAAACCAAGTGTACAAAAATCCTGAAAATTGTGAAGACGGGGGGGTGGGGAAATAAAAAAACCAAGCTCTATAATTACATGTTCTCCAATAAAATTAGCTCTGGTTTACTTCACAAATACGCAGTTTATTTTTTTTTCTTAACATATCCTTCTGATATTCATTCTGGGTTATAGGCTATATGGTATCCCACATGGATTTATTAATATTGTGAAATAACTTGGGATTTATTGAATTTATATTACTAGTTTTTTCAGTCTTAATGTTGCAGTAACATCAGAGATTTAATTTAAGATGTATAGAGTTCTGGGTTATTTTTTTCTGCCTACAAATACCCACCCATATCAATAAAGGACTACCTTCAAGGATCCAGGCACTGTGAAGATCAGGGAAAATAAACTAGTAAGTTGCATATATGAAGACAATCCAAATAAGGCAAATTTAAGTACTCTGATGATTAGGACTGGCAATTTTTCTGCCTTCTCAGAATGAGGGAACGTCAAGCAATGTACTCTCCCTCCTACAACAGCAGTCTCTATGGGGCGACGATATGAAGACTATGAAGTGAAATCCTACTGTTCTCAAGACTGGCAATGCGTATTTTATTTATTTCTAACATATTTGAATGGACTAACGGGAGCAAAGCACAGCAGAGCACCATCACCGCTGCCTGCACCAGAAACAAGCACAGATTTCAGCACCTCCTCCTCAGTGTTGTTCTTTAGGGTAAATATGAAAACCAGTGGTGAAAAACTAAATGAGACAGTAGTTAAGAGGGCTATGAAAAACCCACCTTTGTTGATTTTAAGACTTTACACAATAAAAAGTATCTGAACTTCCTGAAAAGCAAAGCTTTCTTTTATCATATATAGAAAAGACAAATGAGTCTTGCAGTGAGCTTATTGTTAAGGTTTTTCCCCTCCTGTATTTCTTTAAAATGACAAAAATGTATTACTTCACTTTAACTAAGACATTAACCTTATGCAAGTGATATTTAAACTTGATTCACCCAAGACTAATATGTTTAGCAAACCAGAAAGGTTAGAGAAGACATTTTTCAAGCATCCAGAAAAATTCCCAGTGAAATTTAAAAGCTACTTTGATAATATACTTTTAAGGACGTAAGACCCAATAGAACACTTTCTGAATAATAATAATAATAATAAAAAGAATACTTTAAAGACTGCCTAGAGGAAAGAAATACCAAAACAACAGCTACATACCCTGAAAACGAAGGAAATGAAAAGTCAAAGTTACACTTTCTGAAAACAAATACTGACCAAGAAAATGTAATTTTCACTTTGCAAACATTTATCAGGCCATAACCCCCCTCTAGAAGCCTCTGGAGACTCGAATGCCTTAGGTGTGTGATGCTGCCCGCATACAATTTTATGTACAAGGAACACACAGCTGTTAGTAGCCCTTCTCTCAGGGCAGCTAAAGGCTCTCTCTTTGACACAAGCCATCTCAAGACTGCACCCAAGCTCTCGGGTTAATACCATGATGACATGGAAGCATCTGGAAAAAACAGCAAGTCAATGGAATTGGATAGTCTGTCACTGCCTTCAGCTTTTCCCAGGTATTATTATGCCTTCTGGAATTACGTAAGGAGATTGTTCAGCACTGGAGAGAGCAAAGAATGCCACCAGCTCAGCTGCTTTTCCTTCCAGTTCAGCATCTGCCTATCTTCAGCTCTAACAGGCAGATATAGCCTGTAGCCATGCAGTTTTTATGTTGGCCCAAATAAATCATTTGAGAATCAAGTCCACAATTTCAGTGTCTTCTGCAACCTTTTTTAACAGGCAATCCAGTCAGGTTGTCTGTGAAATTATTAGTGCCTTCAGTGTTGTAGGTTTTTTCCCAGCTCCCACAGATGGGAGCTTTTAAAGTATGTATTTAAGAAAAAGAAAATAAGAATATTAAGTCGGTACCAACCACTGCAATTTCCTAACAAAGTATCCAACACAGAAGTTTCAATTTCACCTTGGTAGTTTCTTGGTCTTGGCTGTACCACCCCTGAACATATTTTTCCATCCCCAGTTCTTCAGGACATGACCAAGATTTAAAGCCGTTTCATTAAAACCCTCTTTCACATTTTCTACAATATGCATCTTATTACAACTGCTTTATATTTTTCATCCACAAAGATGATTAGAACCTATCGAAAAAAAAATTTTCCCTAAGGAATCGTACAAGCTATTAACTTGTTTCCCTCCACAGATCTCATTGCGAATGCAGAGACAGATTTGTATAGATAATCAAAACAATAACAGTTCATCTGAATGCTATCAAATACATCATCTTCCATGAAAGAATGAAAAAACTGTGACATGTTGGACCTGATACCTTTATACTAATAATTGCTTTCTTGTTTAAAGAACTTGAAAAACAACAATAAAATCCCAAACCATCCTGGAGATATCCAAACTTAGAACAGTTTCTCCTCTAGCTTAAAATGTCTGAACACTCCCCCGTCAGATAAATTTGTTTTCTGTACTAGTCAGAATTCTCTTGCCAAAATCCCTGTCAGATACTATTTCTGCCTTGGGTGCTTTAGGCGATTCCTACAAGCCTATGAACAAGATAAATTTTTGATTTACTTTTCCAAAATGCAGAAGTTCATGAACACTTAGCTCTAAAATTCTGACTGTAACTTATTTAGAATTTAAATAACAACACAGCAAGTTTCAGAATACCATCCAACCCAGGGAAACGTCCCAGTATGCTTTATTTTGCAGTTAATCATGCCAGGAAAGGTATTTCCTTTTGACTACTGTTTCACTCAGTCATGCTGTCTTTTGACTAATTAAAACCAAGATTAAAAGTAGCCTTCAGATACTCAGAACTCCTGTGAATTTTTCCAGGCAAGATTCAGAGCAGCGATGAAAAGCCATTTGTGAATAAGACACGTACCTCCGGCTTTCCAATGGGCGCCCATCACTAGAGATGCTTCGGGGAATGTTGGCTCGCTCTGGGGGTGGCATTTTTCCTTCTCCTTTTCCAGAGCTAATCCTAGATGGTACTGGACTTTGGATTTGAGATGGTACCTGAGCCACATGAGGTCCCTGTCCTTTGCTCGCATTTCGCTGCCATTTATTATTATTTCTGAAGGGAAATTTGAATTCATATGACATTCCTTCATTCACTTTGTACTCCATCACTGGCATACGGTAGTTTTCTGAAGAACTCCTGGAAATGAAGAAATTTAATATGCAGCTATCAAAAATTAAAAAAAAAAAAAAAAAAAAAAAAAAAAGTCCTGTTCACATGAAGAGAAATCTGAAGACAGAAGCTGAATCAATTCTATGAAAGTATGATATTTTCCTTTTAAGAAATATTTATTTAACAAATTCTAGAAGGCTTGCATAAGAAGAAGGACTAGTGATGGTGAGGGTCTGCCTCTTTGTCCTGGTGAGTGATTGACAACAGACTACCATGGAATCTGCCTTGCTGGCCTTGTCCCTGATTCTCACCTATTAACAACCCTGTTGCCATCACCACTGAACCCTAGACAATCAAATACTGCCTAACTCAATGCCTGTCCTTGTCTACCCCTCCAGAGGAGTTTATAGCCATCCATTCCAGCATCCCAGTTGGTCATGCTGATAACTTGGCATCTGATTACTGGGCTACAAAAGCTAAAAATATATGTTAGAGGGGTATCTCCCCTTCTTAAAAAAGCCATGGGCTTTAGAACTTACCTGCACCCAGACAAATAACACCCGAAATGTTTGTTCTTTTTGAGACACACCCTTCTGATGCACAGACATTGAAAGACAAGAATCATATGAAATAAGGCACTATACATAACTTTCAAACACTTTTGGCTTTGGAGCACCTCAGCTGATAAACTTACACATTATGAAAAGACTTACTAGAAACTGTAGATGCCAAACCCCGAAGATGCCTATTGCCTCCTGAGGAACAGCACAGCATACAAATCTGACTAGAACAGGTCATAAGCTAATACGGCCTATATAAGAAGCAGGGCAAACTTCTGCATACTACACATTTCAAATGAGGTACTTGGAAAAAAGATGTGATCTTCTGCTTCAGTAAGGATAATTTTGGATAATTAATAATTTCTCTTGACAAATGTATATATCTCTGAGTGAATACTAAGCGAGTATTTTTTATTCATTATTACTTTATCTACATACATCACTCTCTAATGCAAAAACAAAAAAACTGAAAAATTAAAAATCAGTGCAAAATTTTGAACTCATAGCTCTTCCTCTTAAGCAACTACAGCATTAGGGGTGAGAAATATTAGTGTACCTTCCCTGCAAAAACAAAAACCAGGAAAGAACTTATCTGGCCATGCTGACATAAGCAAGTTGTGCAGTCTAATAGGAACAGACGAAGTGAAACAAACATTGCTGAGGTCTTGCTGCCCACAATACCCTCTAGTCTTGATGTCTAAATTAAATTATCAGTTGAAAGGCATGAGGTGTGCTTCTGAAGCACATAAAGGTCAGCTTTCCCTGAAAGTGTCCCAGGCCACACCGATGGGATCCACTGCCCAGCAGAGAGGGATGATCAGCTGACAAGGCCTCACACAACTGAACTACAATATTGATACCCAACGTTTTTTCTTTTCATCTTTTATTTTTCTGCTATTCTTTCCCTAGCGCTTATGTACTTAGTTTGGGTTTCTCTCTTCCTCCCTCCAATGTACTTACAGTTTAACAAGCAGGAATGCACAATTTCCTCTTAATGCTGTGTCCTTAGCTTCAAGGTCAGCAATCAGTCCACTAAATGAGTTAAGTGCCAATGCTTTAATAACCATGGTTTAGTAGAGACTTAACCACAACAAGGCCTGCCTCTGCACAGGGCATGAGAAAGTGAATTGGGGTATTTGGACATATTTTTTGTATTTCTTACTGACCTTGTACATGTGCCTGTTGCCAAGTCAGCTTATCTAACTGCACCCCTGATCTTTCTCCAGCTTCATGCCAATCAATTTATTAGGATAGGGACTGCTTCTCATAAGAATGTAGTATTCCAAGCAGAAGGCATCTTCATATTAGATATGGTCTGCAGAAGTTACTGCAGAAATACTCAGTGGCCTCCAGGGGACACAACGAAAGGACTCCAATTGCAGAAAACTGACTACCAAAAGAGAAACTGCTCTGTGCAAATACTTAACTAAAGTCTCTAGTAGTACATGTAGGATAGCTACAAATCCAAGATACAGCTCTTGAACTTTTATGACTTTAGATAGAGCAAATGGGGGATCAGAAGTTGCTTTATGCATTTTTATAACTAGCAATAACTCACCATGAACATTGGCTCACTGGACGGCAACAATCAAACTCTTGAGTACAGTATTTCAAAAAGTGCAGCCATTTCTCTTACTGCTATGGGTTTGGATACACTGAGAGTAAGCCTGGTTTTGGCTGTACTTCATTTAGTTCAGAACTAACAGGATCTGTGCTTTCCACACTGATTTTTCTGCTCTAATCCTTTCATGATGATTGCAGCTGAACTTTCCATTTGCTCAAGCCGCTAAATACTGCACAAAAGCTTTCCAAATATCTCATGAGTGACCTTATGCCACTGCTCATTTTAATCCCTGACATGTATTCAATTTTCCACTGACAACTAAAGGACAAATAAAACTCCTTTTCTCTCTGCTCCTTTTTGCCAGCATTTACAAAAGGAGTTCATGTTGTTTACAGTAAAAACAAACACGCATTTTTCTTTTATACAAGTACCAGGTCTTTTCTCAGAGACACATTTCATATCAATATAATAAATATGTGTTAAAATTCAGTTCCAGTCTTAAGTATACAAAGATTTAGCAATTACACTCACAATGGTGTATATACTGATTAAAAAAAAAGCAGTGCAAAAATGCTCTCTCGGTCCGTCACTCCAGGAACCCTTTGAACTTTGGTAACTGTACTTGCTTTAGGCAAACCTATCTTAAGCCTTCAGCTAGCCTGCAGGCAAATTTATTCTATTAAACATCATTCCATTTTAATCATATAGCAGCATTTCTAGGCTACAAATACAGGATGTCAGGAATATGCAATTAGACTTAGCGATGCGGCTGAAGGCTACGGACAACACTGAGAATTCATAAAAATTATAAAAGCTTTAGTGGGAATTCAGGAAAAATTGAGGGACTTAATGTCCAGTTTAAGAAGAAAACACATCACACATTATTTCTGATGAAACAACAGCATTAAACTATAAAAGCAGCAATATAATTGATATGAGCTTCAGGCTTAATACAGATGGGAAGTGAGAGAGATGCAACAAGATCTATGGAGTAAAGAATTACCATTTGCAGCAATTTCTCTGGCTAGATCAATACCTTTGATAAACCCTCACAAGCCCTAATTGTGAAAATAGAAGCACGTAAGTCTATTGCTACCTTTCAAGAGTTATATCCATAGGCATTACAAACTACCAGCAAATGGGAAAGCAGACAGGAACATGTATAACCAATTTTGATGCATGCTAAACACACAATTATAACTAAAAAGTTGTTTGATTTCCATGTTAAATTCCATGGTTTCATGAACTTCTTCAGACATGTTATTACATTTTGGTATTCAATGAATATTTGTGGGGCATGGAGACTGAATATGGGCAGTTTTTCCTGCTCTCCCCCTCCATCCTTAAAATACTGGATGCTGTATTATAATCACACCACCTCTCTTTGGAGGTTAACACTCTGCAGTGGTTCTTCCCACAAAACAAGATACGATTTCAGAGCAAACACAGCTACTGCAAAATACCTGCGTGGCGTGCAGTCCTCATAGGGAGGGACAATGACGACCTTCACTGTAACTGATGTCCTGAGCAGGTCAATCATTTGCTCGTGGCTCAGGGTGGCCACAGCCACCTTGCAGATCTCCACCAGGCGGCTGCCCTGGCGCAGCCCCGCCTGCCACGCGTAGCCGTAGGGCTCCACGTCTGCCACGATGCCCTCGTAGTTCACGTGGAAACCCAGCTGGCCCAGGCCATTCCTGCGCAGAGTCATCTCCACGGTTTCACAGCCCTTGGTCACAAGCTGGGAATTGAAATGTAGACAGGATTTAATGCATTGAGACACCTCCAGGGCTAACAGAGCTTTAGGGGCTCAAGTTTTGGATAAGCAACTTCTGAGGATCATCGTGGGACATGATCAAGGGATATATATTGCAGTCATAGCTACATAATCAGCTGAAAGGAGCCTTGTTGCTCAAACTAACATTTTCAGTAGAATCTGGTTACTCAAGTTCTGCCTTGGAATTTTTACTGTAACCACAGGAATTTTAGAAGATACATGGCAGCACACAACAGAAAATCACATGGAGTTACACAAGCATCTCTGTCTTTTACACTTTGGTAACAAAAAACATTCTCCACTTCTGACTGTCTCAGGAAACTTTTCAGCCAGAATGTGGTAGCATGCAACTACTAAGCACAGTAAACTGAGGACTATGCCAACTCTTCCATGTACCATGAGCATGAATATCATCAAGAGCAATTTAATAGGGCTTAGGTTTCCTTTTTTTTCTGGTTGTTACACAACTACAGTTGTGAAATCACAGGAAAGAGAGTGAAATATAGCACATTCTTTCATAACTTAATTGGTTATAAAATGAGCATGAACAGATGTTTTATGGTGAGATACCACGATTCACTGCATTTTTAGTTTATCACATGCATTCAGAGAATATCTGAGGGTTGCAGTGGGAATTGGGACTGCACCCTGCTGGCAACATAGCAAGTTAGTCTGAAAGATACTGCAGGTTCATTTGAAACAAGATACAGCAAGCCTATAAAACAGAGAAAGGGAAGGAAAACAAGGAGACGAAATAATGCGACACTTCTCAGGGAGCAACTTATGCATTGGAAGGATCCAGTCTTTTTAATATATTAATACATTTTTCACACACACAGAGCCAGCTGAGACTAGTTGATATCTGATAAAAGTGAAAGCAATACTCAGTCCTGAGAAATAGAAGAAGGGAAGTCCTTATAAATTTCACAATAAACAATCTAATAGTTTTAGGAATCCCAGGTGTTATTTAAATTGAAGCTTTACTTGGCTGAGGGGTGAGAGGAGAAAGCAAAGAAAAGGGAACCAAACAAGAGAACACATTCTAACCTCCAGCCTTTTGACGATCTCTTTGATGTCATCAATGTTGCTGATGAAGCTCTCCAAAGAAACACATTCACCTCTCTCATAGAATATTTTGATATTTGTGTCTGTTGAAGTCCACCCTATCACATCTCGACAGGAGCAATTGAACACCACGCTTTTTGTGTCCTGTTCAATGAGGACTACAAACTCATTAGAGATGCCTAGGAGACAGTCTATTTCCATACCCTTGCTGTAGTCTTTTGCATGCACACTCCAGACAATAGCACCAGAACTATAGATCTCTGCTCCTGGGTAAGGTTTGGACTTTTCCTTCTTTTTTGAAGCAAGTGAGATGAAGGGGAACTTCCCGGAAGGGTCAATGGGCGTGTTGGTGACATTCTTCTCTGCCAAGTCTTTCAAGTACTCTTGCCGGGTCCTGGTGGCCATCGCGCGGAACTTTTCTGATTTATGAGCAGCATTCTCTGCATTAATGACTTTGGCTAGTAAGAAGTCCCTGAACACATTTGATTTAGGAAACGTCACACCTTTTGGAATAGGTGGGCCAAAGGATGGTACATCTCTGGACCTTGTCACAGCAACACTAAATGAAATAAAAGAATAAGAAACAGAGTGTTTCACTCTAGGCAAATTCAGCAGTTTTTGCTTACAGACAATACATTACCTCAATTTTTCTTTCCTCAGAAATATGACTAAATTTACATATTAATGTTGCCAGCGTGGAAGTTATGCCCCCTTTACTGTATAAACAGAATGCCACTTTTTTGCACATAGGCATTTTTGAGTCATTCCCAGTACCACAGCTTAAAAAGAGCTTCAAGTACAAAACTGTAGGGTTTTTTTTTTTTTTTGGTAAGCAATCACTCATGTATGGCAGTTCTGAATTTTGTTTGGTTTTGGTATAAAAGGAAAATTTCTAACTCACACTACTAGAAAGGCTAGCTTAGAATCTAGCTACTTAATGCTGAAAGGCTCATCTGAAAGCAGTGCCCAGAGTATGATCAACACTAGAAATATAGATTAAATGAACACATTAAAAAGAGAAAGGCAATTAAGTCATCTCCTAAGGCCAGTTCCACTGAGAAAATCATCTGGTGACTGAATGCATATATACATCACACTACTGTTTTACATGTCTGGACTGAAAACCTCAATAGCTGATATTGCATGCCAGTGATAGAAGATGACTCCAAAAATACCACAAATAAGAAGCTTCTGAGAAGTTCAGAGATACATAGTAAAAACAGATACGTTCTTTTTCAACTCCTCCTTTTAGTTCCAAGTGATGGACCAACAGTAAGATTGCTTTAGGCAACAGGGACCAGCTTAGTTATTCTCAATTGTCAATTCTCTTTTGATATAAATCAGATGAGAATTTTTTGGAACCACTGAAGATTTGACATTACAATCCAGTATCATTCACTTGGCAAACTATCCTAAGAAACTGAAACTCTACTTCATTAGTTTTGTGACAAGAAATGTTCCAACAGTTCAAACAGGATTTGCCACATATCTGTAACTAGATCTGAAAACGCATTAACTAACTTTGGCCAAGATACCATAGTAATGGAAATAAAGAAGAATAGGATAAAGCTTGATCACATTAGAAAAGTATGTGGTGTTGCATTTAGAACGCTGGCTGGTATTATTTTCACATTTTGATTTTATCTGAATTCTTAAACATAGTCAGAGATATTCCCCCCCAAAAAATTAGTAACTAAGATTTCAGAGTAAATCTTTTGAGGGGACACACAGGAACACCAAAAATAAAAATCAAGTCACTCAATCTATAACTGTATCTTCTGGTTCTGAGTGGTAGGGTGTTTTGATTGTTTGTTTTGCTTTTTGAATTGCTGTTTTAAATTGCTTGGGATGTTTTTTTCCCTTTGGTTTTTTTGGTTTTTTTTTTTTTTTTTGTTGTTGTTGTTGGTTGGTTTTGGGGTGGGTTTTTTTTTGTTTTTTAATTATATTTTCTGGCAACTGATATTGAAAGATGTCATTACTGTCATATTTCGTCCAAATGTATGCCAGCATATCTCAAAGTATGCAACAGGGGGTGCTCATGAAGCAACTATCTGACTCATCTTTAGTGGCCCTGAAGGGTCTGTTACCAAGAAATGGAAGCCTCAGTGTTAAACACATTTACTGGATGCAATGAAAACCTACCAGAAACTACCAGTAAGATTTTGTTTGGTTCAGTTTTCAGTGTCAGGAATCACAGGGATAAGAATTCAATCTTTAACACATGCTAGAGAAGTTTTAAAAAGTGAGCAATGCTCTGAGATGCCAGACTTTTGAAATATTGTTTATCTTAGTTGGGAGGGAGAATCACTGGCCAAGACATCGCTTGATTTTATTCCTTTTATGTAGTTTTTAAATACAAATTCCAGTACATTTTTATGCTATATGGTTTCCTGTTTTGTCTAGAATTATGAATCCATGAAACTGTTCCAAATAATTCAGTGAAAAATAGGTCAAACTTACTTTGAAAAGTCTCCTAAAAAAACTTTTCATAATAGAATTCTACAAATTTAAATCAAGTGTTGGCACTGAGAGGAGAGGAAAAAAAGTATTTCAATCCTAAAGACAGTATAGAGGACATACAATGTTTTGGTGGGCTTATGTGTCAAAATAAACACTGACATTCCCCAACTATTTTTTCATACCTGTTCTCCTTCCCCTTAAAATTTAGGCCTGTACCATCATTAAAGCCAGAATTACTATGAGGCAACCAGTGAGGTTCCAGCCCTTGTAGTTGTAAACACTTGAAAAAGAGGTGATTCAGGAGTCTGAATGTCAAAAATAGAACCCTCAGATACTTAATTTATAACAGCTTAGCAAGTATCAATCTTTCTCATGCCTTTTAAAAGGAAGAAAATATATGCAGTCATAGTACTTAAAGTAACAGACAAAAGCAGATCTACATTGTAATATGCAATTCGAGTGGAAGATGCATCTGCAGCCCTTGTGGATGCATTTCCTATGTTCCCTTTGCTTCAAAATCATTTTCTGTACAGAGTACGAGCTAAAACATATGTCTAAGAGTTTAACCACAAGTCATGTTCACATAAATTATGCAACAGTTGAATTTTTCAAGCTGCCTGAAAAAAAAATATCAACACGAACATTCTTAGTCCAGGAGAGTTAATGCACGTACAAAGTTCAGCATCAATTTCAGAAATGGCTCTGTAAACTTCACCAAAAACTTGTGAGGAGAGAAAAGCCTTTAAGCCATCTATATGTACTCAAAAAATAACAAATACACCAACTCATACACAGCAGCCATAGATTTTTCTCTAAATAAGCACTTGCCTTAATAAAATATTTAAGTGAATATTTGTATTTCAGCAAAAAAAAAGTTAATTCTAACGCTACCTCATTTCAAGATACATGCTCTAAAGCCACTGCTCTGAAATTAAATATTTTAAATGAAAATACTTTACAGAAGTTTTCTGAGATTGGTCAACATTTTAAAATGAAAATACTTTGAGAGTTCAGTATATAATAAAGGCAAGAACTTTCACTGATAATAAAAAGAAGTTTAACTCAAAAACATTATTTCTATATTCTTGCAATTTAGTTTTAAAAAATATACTAATAGGAATATCATCTTGCAACTCTTTATTACATGTTACAATCAATTACCATTTTTTATTTTAATCATATTGAGTTTGGGATCACATTAAGACTTTATTTTTTGCTGCATAATTCTCTGTCATTTCTTTGTTGGACTGAAATGAGATAAGAAATGAAGATATTTCAGAGAGCTTAGCTTCTTCCTGAAAGGCTAAGTCATACTTTTTAACTATTTTAATTTAGAAAAAATGGAGCAGAAGCTCAGATGACCAAATTATCAAAGCAAAAAGTGGAAGTGGTTTTTTTTTCTTTGTTCTATTTCTTTCAATGCAAAAACATTCTTTCAGCATATTCTTAATGAAGAGAATAAAAAGGAAGTGAGAAGGCAATTCTAAAATAATTTCCAAGTGCTTGATATGAGTGTCTCTGTGCACCTGTGGGTGTGTGTGTGCTCACACCTGACAGAAGCAGTTTCCTCACCGGGCGTGTTTCATCTACATATTTGTGTGTCTGTTTACTCTGTAAAAGAGTTCTAAATTCACATGACTCAAAACCTCCTCATCTTTGATTACATTCCCCTACTGAGAATTCAGGAGGAGCATGACAGCTGGCTTTGCACTCAGATCCCACGTTTTTAGTGAAGGCAGCAATAGGTACCTGTAACAAACGCTGTCAGTGCAGGGACCGTGCACTCTCACAATGACAAAGACGTGCTGGAAGTGAGATCGAATGTTCTTTGGGCTGAATGGTTGTGCTCCGGGCTCCTGGAAAACTATTGTCACAATATCATTTCCAATATGTCGTTTTCTCAGAAGCTTTAATGAGGGGGGGAAAAAAACAGTTAAAACAGACTTCTCACAAATTTCCTATAATTTATTTCTCATTATTATAAATCACTATTGCTCATTTTCTTTCCCCAAGTGATATTCAAGCTGGAAACTGAAGCAATTGAGGGTTATATAACAAGTACCAGAATTAGCTGTTCACCTAATAAATTTCAGGCATGGTTGTTTTCATAACAATTTCATTTCTATATGTCGCATAGAGGGTGAACTTATAAAGGAAAATTTTAAGCTAAACAAAGGGGAAAAACAAATCCTGTGAGTGTCAAGAGTAATCAGCGATACATGGAAGCAGGAAAACGTTCCCCATTTCACACATTTTTATAAGCCAGTAGTAGGTTCTATTTGAAGTTGAAAATAAGTTGCCATTGTCCTTAAGACACGCTATAAATAATTCCCTGGTAGGCTTCTCTCAGTAAATACAAGACTACAGTACAAGAAAAGGTGAGCTACAAAGTTGTAGAACATTTAGTGTACAAAAGTAAACTAAAAAGAATTATGTTATCTTTTATTGCAAAACAAAAATCTTCATTTTATTTCAGAAGTACAAAGCACCATTTCTAGAAAAAAATGTATATACATCATACAAAACAATACAGCTTAATTTTTAACAAGACCAAATACTTCAGCGTAACAAAGCAGTTCAGCCTAAATACTGTAATATAGTTAAAAAAAAAAAAAGGGGGGGGAAAATAAAGGATCTTGACAAAAGGACTTTGACTCTTGTACTCTTGTGTAGTGTGCTGGACCACCCACTCATTATCTCTGTGCATATTACAATTTGCTGAATGCTAACCTTGAAGGATAGTTGACTTAGCCGTAGAACATTTAAAATTATTTAAGATCATCAGGTACACTGTGGTCCTTCTGACATGTGCTACTGACATTATTGCATAGTATTTACAACAAAGTAATGCACAATTAAATAGAAAACAGTCCAATGGAGAACCATCTACAATGTACCTACAATCATCTGCTTTGCTCATCTCCCTGACACAGAGACAGCCATCTTTACTTTTGATTTCTTAAGTGGTTTTTGCTAGTAACAAATAGAAGTTGCCATAAATACTCGATAGTTCATCGGCTTCTGAGCCCATCTTACCTGTTGCTTGTTGTTTGGAGTATATGGCAACATAGTAGAAACGTGGAACATGATTTCATAGTCCTTGTATGTTGTGTACAGAGAGTGAGTACCTGTTGAATCAGCTGCAGTTAAAGACAAAATAAAAGTATTATTTAAAAAAAAGTCTAAAAACAAAGTTTCATTATTATTAAAAAAAATCAGCAAAACAAGAATTTTTGTTAATCCTCAATCCTAGCTGAAATATCAACAAGTAAGAACTTCCACAGTTTATTCACCTGCCAAAGCAAGTGTCACATAAAGACAGTCAGTGCACTTTTGCCAGAAAAAAACTTGTTACGAATAGGGAAATTATACCCGAAGACCCTGAAGAAAGCCTACCTCTAAGTATGAAAAGTGACAACAAAGTCCGAGATAATTTTTAGGCACCACCCAATATCTCGGAATAAAACTGAACTGTAAGGAATGTGAAAAAAGACTTCAGAAAAGAATGCAGACGATACTGAAAACGAATACCATGGTCTCATGCACAATTAAACACAAAGGACCTACAACCCACAATAAGAACAGGAGGAGTTCTCTTAAGCATAAACATCAGCACTTATTAAGTGTAATGAATTAACTGTAATGAAATCAGGTAGCACCTTCACTAGAGCAGCTGCTTTCTGGACAGGAACAGTCAAACCCCCAAATAGGATGTCAGCATGCTTATAACTGATGATGGAAAAAGCCCACAAAAATGACATTATGATGCTGGTATATTAATCTAAAGTTATCTCACCTGTTTTGAGTTCTGGCCACCCTATTTTAAAAGTTACAGAAGAAAGAGAAAGGACACAGAAACAGGCCACAGAAATAATTAAATGTGGACAGAGAGACTTCCATGTAGACAGAAAAGGATAAAAAACTAGGATTATAAAGTTAAGAAAGAAAAAAAAAGAGGGGGATATTACTCAGTTTACCAAGTGTTGGTTGAAAACAACACTTGATTACAGACAAATTGAGAACCTGTTTTCACTTTCCTCCACTCTAAAAAGTGACCTTGAAAAATGTTCCATTAATTTAAGTAGTTATACATTTAAAGATAAAATAATGAGTATATTCTATTACATACAACTTATGTCCACAGTGAAAAAAGCCTGCTTTCAAACACAATTTGAAAAATAACTAGCTTTATATATGGAAAAAAAGCATTCTGGCTATTCGAAGTTATATAAACATGCTTCTAAATTATATAATGCCAGCTATTTATAACAACATATTTTTAAAAGCTGTTAAAAAGTATATCTTGGCGTTTTCATTAGCAGAGAGATCATGTTACTAAGAAGATAACAGATTTGAGATTTGTGATGCATTTACAGTAACATAAATATACAGGTTTTTTACCCAGATTTTGAGTATAAACTTAGAGAATTTTGTTCTCTGTCAGATTCAGAATAATAAAATAGAGCTTTACTGTAAATGAAACACAAAATTATCTGTAAAATGAAATGGGAAGTTTCCTATATTATAGCCACATAGAGATTTTGCACTTCCAAATAATTTATCTATAATGAAAAGAGAATTAGAAAGACAAGATTCCTACATTCTGAATATTAATTTTAATAATTTAATATTATATATGCTATTTATTTTCTTTTTAACGCTAATTGGAACAGCAGGACAGCTGAAAAGGGATCACAGCAGCCTCTGTCCTCTGCCTGATCACTGCAGTGCACACCCAAGGAGGCAGATACACCCAAAGTCACATAAACATCAATGCAACTTCATAACAGCTTTATCCATTGAAATGTAAATACACTGATTTGTACATCATCTTTTCAAAACAGAGCATACAAAAATATTATAAATAAATGGAAAGGGGGAGAAGGAGGTGAAAAAAGGGAAGTGAGACAGGGAAAGGCAGGCCCCAAAAGAGGGGAAAGGGCTCAAAAGCTGCTGAGGGAATAGAATAAAGCAATTCTGACAAAAATATTCTAGAGCACCTACATATTTAAGCCAAAATTCCAACTTTCCTGGCAGGATTTCATTTTAGGCAGAAAAATGTTTTCTGAGAACAGCGCTGATTCTGCAAACTAAATAATCAGGCTACAATCTAAATGCCACATTTAATAATTCCAATTATTTCCATCACTTTACAGTTTAAATCTCTTCTATTCCAATCCAACTACCAACAGAAGTCCATGTGCACTACAGACTGTGCATCTCTCTCCTCATTCAGCTTTTTTGAAGTCCAGAATACTTTTCCTGAAGTACACCTCCATAACTGCAGGTGTTTGCTTTAAATCAAATCACAGCTATTGCAATAAAATCCAAGACCGTGCACTGGAATAACATCCATCATTTCAAGGTCAAAACTGCAAGCCAGCACTGCAATCTACTTCAATTTCCTCCTATTTAACAGAGGCCTGAGGGATCTTCAAATTCATTAGCACCTTTTTACACTGAAGACATCCCCTCTGGCCACCAGTTCATGGCACATCTATTCATGATGCTTTCCCAGCCCTGCCCCATTACTGGGTCTGGCTACTTGGCTGAGTAGCTGTTCCTTTTTCCCTTCCATCATTAATCATCTCTAAAAATCCACCTTAGTCTTCCGTCCTTCCAGTGATTCTCAGCTATATTCACAAACATTAACAGACTCACATTTGAAGTGGTTTTTTTCTAACACTAATTGTGCTCAAAACTGTGGCTGATACCACCAGCATACTGCTGACTGAATCCACAGGACATTGTCAGCCCGTTTCTACAGCAGTTCAACCTCTCTGCTAGGAAACTCTATAAAAACCCTTATGAGTAGAAAATCTGACTCCCTGTTTCAAAGAAAAACATTCCAAGGAATCATAGGAGAACAAAATGTAAGTTACACTGATGAGGCAGGACAGCCATTACTACAAACTGCAGTAGGGCTCACAATAAAAAGCGTAAGATCAAATATTTTCAGAGCTTAATGTGGCTCCCCTCTACCTTTGCTTTGTCAGCAGCTGTCAGCTCTGCTCTTCTCTCATACACAAGGATTATACCAAGCACTCGTGACCAACTTCTGTAATACTTAAGTTGTTTTCAGGCAGAAATGGGGACAGAAACTTTTATTTTGTACCATACAAAAGTACATGTGTAACACAAATGCAGATAAACTTCCCTCCATCCCTATTTCTGCTTCTTAAGCAACTTAAGATCTGTTAGTCTCCCAACAAAAGTCTCAGACCCAAGAGTAAGTCTTTATCATTATTTCCACAAGGTTGGCAAGATGTTATATAGTGCAAGTTAAGAAGTAATCTATCTGTATTATTTCACTACAAACATTGGGGTTTCTTGACAAACCCCTAAATGAAATGTCAATTCAAAGTCCATTCAATCCCTAGATTTTATTATCTACTTGATAGCTTATGGTTTTATATTCTTACGTCTTAATCAGAAAAACATGCAGTATATAAACATCTAGTACAGAAACCTACAATTATTAGCTTAGTTTATAATCTTACCAATTTGATAAACCATAAAATTCCCAACTCACATTAATCAATGTCCCTTATTTCCCGCATCAACCACACCACCACTCTGTGGGACACACAATCCTTGTTACCAGGCCTAACATTATCAAGCAGATTCCACTTACCAATTTAAAATATTGAGAAGCAAGACTAAGTGAGGGAAGAGGGGGAGGGAAATAAAGCACGCATTACCACTGGAAAATAAAGCAAAATGACTGAAGTCATAATTTGAAAGATCACTATGATGTTTATTACTTTAAAGTGATGCCCATAAGCTTCCTAGTCACTGTGGGAAAGGTGACATTTTCAAGCTCTATTTCCTATCCAAAGTCTGCAGGCTGCCAGGAGATACTGTTTCCCCTCTGGCAATTCTAGAAATAAACAAACAAACTTGAAGAGTAGCATCTCTTTTTTACAGTGGTACGGGCAGAGATCCAAAACTAAAGCCCTTCAAGGATCCAATACACTTAAATAGGCTTTCAGTTAATAGCATGCATGAGATTCCTCCTTTTAAGGAATTAGTTCCGTTACAGACACTTATTAATTAGGACCCTAACTCTAAAAACTTCTAAGAATAACTGTTCTGAAACTGCCTTTGGCTAGAGCAACTTTACTTTTCTAAATCTGCAAAATTAAAAATATTGTGAATATTTCCAGAGTATATATACAAATCAGCTCGTCTCCACGCAGAGAAAAATCTTCCCATGTCTTACATCACGCAACCACTTTCCATAGCTTGCAAAGTATTGTCAAAGGTACAGAAACTAGCAAAGTAGTTTGTTTACATGGATCTGACCTTGCTGACAAGTCAATGAACAGACATTTGTTTTTAAGCACATCTTCGCAATTAACTGTGCTGCCACTGAGCAGAATTCTTGCACAGGAAAATTTCCTGAGTAGTGAGACTGCAAGAACTATTTCAAGACAGGGCTCTCTAGCAACAGAAGAGCAGAGCTGGAAGATGGAGAAGCTCATTCCCTAGCTGTTTCAACAAAACCCATAAACCTAAGTCATGGTAAAAAACCAACAACCCCCTCCTTTGCAGGTCTTTGTGCTAAGGCCAAAGCAGAAGAACCGACTGATTACTTAGGGTAGCTATCAAAAATGTATTGCCTGGCTGTATTTTGCTCTTCACATATTCCCCACACCTGAGATGCAGCTTTTGTGACCATCTCCGGTCTTTAGCGTTTCCTCCACCATAAAGTAGCTTTTTTCCTCATTTCCTGTTAGAATATGCTTTAAGTGTTTCCAAATGCAGTTAATCCAAAGAGCTGAGTGTTGTGCATCCAAACACCTTCTCTTTCAGCATTTCCATCTGTGCTTTGTACACTGGCAGAAAGGAGAACATACCACCATCAAGGTCAATTAGAAATGTTTGCTGCCATTGTTCACATTTGCTGCTGTCTAAACCTACTCATTAAGAACTCATGCATGCTCACACACAGTCATGTGTTTCCTCAGTAATCCTGCAGGTCATCGAGCCTGAAAGATTTCAGACAACCAAGAGTTCCTAAGCAGCTCTGGCTGATGAGCTTCCACATATGTGAGGCTGTAAACCTTGACAGAAAAAAAATGTAGGAAATCCTTCATGAAAGCAGCACTTTCCACTTAGAGGATTTCCTGTCCTCTAGGACCATACTGAAGTGCTCATACAAAGACTTCTTGTATTTTTAGATAGCTAATGGAGCTGAGTGAGTGTACAGGGCAATATGAAAAAAAATATGCCAGCTCTCACATGGAGGAGAAACTTTCATTACAAGAAGATAACTCTCAAAACCAGGAGAGATTCAGTCAACTTAAAGGTTCCATTCAACAGGCGCTAGATTGTAGTACCTAAACACAAAGCCTAACAAAATTCTTTCCTCGAGTCAGAAACAACAAAAAGGAATTCAAAACATCTCTGAAAAATTCTCCTGTTCAGAAGAAAATGTAAAGCAAATACTTAGAAGACATTTACAGCTTTCCTGGGTATATTTGAGCCGATGAATCAACTCAATCATACAGCATATACACATACTAGAAACCAATGTGTGCGGACTGACACGAAACTATGGGTTATTTTCCTTTATTTCACGTCTTAACTAACCCAGAAGAAAGGGAAGAGAGTGTCTTGCTTTAATGATTGAAAGTAACAAAGTCTTAATATAAAACCAGAAGCTAAATAAATGTTTTCTCTGTTTTCCATACCCATTTGATTTTTGACCTAGCTTATCTTTATAACCAATAAAATGACAGTTCAGAGCTGTGCAAAAGGAAAACTCACCTTGAGAATTATACATACTTCCTACAAGAGCACTGGTGAGGGACTTTTCCCAAGGACATGTAGTGATAGGGTAAGGGGGAATGACTTTAAACTGAAGGGCAGGTTTATATGAGATATTGGGAAGAAATTCTTTACTCTGAGGGTGGTGAGGCACTGGAACAGGTTGCCTAGAGAATCTGTGGATGCTTGTCCCTGGGAAGTGTTTGAGGCCAGGTTGGATGGATCTTTCAGCATCCTGCTCTAGTGGAAGGTGTCCCTGCCCATGGCTGGGGGGTTGAAATGAGATGATCTTTCAGGTCCCTTCCAACCCAAACTGTTCTATGTGTCTTTGAAATGCTCTCCAGGGAGGAACTACAACAAAGGGAATATAAGTATTGCAAGTACAAAAAAGCAGGCTCAGTGTTAAATATGTGAAAAATAGGTATTAATTTAGGTTTAAAACCAAAGGAGGCTGTAGAACCCTCTGAGGATTGATGATCAGACTGGTCAAGAATAGCCTGAGGAGATGGCAACACAATTGTGGTAGGAATTAAGGAGAGAATATAGAATGATGGAGCATTAAAACACAGCAAAGTACTCTATTTGAGCCAGGAGACCCATGACAAGACCACAGCTTCTGCTGCACTAAAGCTGATGAATGTTTTTCAGCTTTCATGAATCAAACTCCTTATTTCATTTCCTTTGCTACAAGTGAGCAAAATAACAGAAGATCTCCATAGGAACTGGTTAGCTCCAGTACTCAAAGAAACGGAATACAAGACAAAATTTCCCCAAGTAATTGAAACAGATCTACAAATTGAATGCAGCATGTGCTAGCTGATAAACAGGTATTTCACATGACTGATTCCAAATGCAGGGAGTTTCTTTTATAGTTACGGTCACCCAAGATCATCTTACCACTGCATTTTGTTGCAGTGTGTTTTACAGTTAGAGCTGATAACATAGCTGCCAAATTCAGTTTAATTTCCATAACTCAAAAAAGAAAAAGCAAAGAGGGAGGAATACATTTGACAGGATGACTAAGACAAAACTGCCTAGAAGAAAAACTGCATGCAACAGACATCAGAAAAGCAGTATATCAACTTTTCAAGGTGGAGTGACACAGCTGGGTTTGCAAAACATTTTGGAGACAGTCTATAAGTGCATCATAAAAAAAAAAAAAAGACATACCAACTATATTGATTAGCTTTAAGACAACACACTGATCATAGATTTGCAATACCAATAATTGTTCCATAATTAGTGGTTTCTTGTTGAAGCTTTATTGACAATTTCATACCAAATCAATACAAAAATACAATTATTATCAGAGTTGAGAGACCACATGAGTACAGTTAAATTACACATGTGCTCTGCTTTCACTTGTATTGAGCAACTGCCTTCCTACCACATAGATATCATTTTTTAAAACTCTCTTTTAAAAAGGCAGTTAACAACCATATCAAGCATTTTGTTCACTTAAGGGGAAAAAAAAAGAAAGGACAAATCTTACTTTTTGTATCCAGCTGAGCACGGTACTTGTCAAATCCCTTGAGTCGAACTCGCTCTCCCAAGAGCTGAAGAAACTCCTCAAAGGCTGGACCTGCTGATTCATTATTATACATTTCCTCTTCTGTGCTTTGCCCAGCTTTGCAGTACATGATACCCACTTTAAGTTGGTAACTTAACTGCAAAAGGAAAAAGATTAAAATTCTATGTGTATACCGAGTGATGAAGCAACATATGCACTGAATTCACTTCCCACATTTTCATAAACCCATAATTCACGAATGAAAAAATACCTAATATTCAGTCTAATTGAAAAGTCAGTCTAGTTCCAAATATTCTCATTGTTTTCTATTGTAACTGCCTTGATGACGGCAGATTTAATCTGAAGATACCAAAATGCTGCTTGAAGTGAAACAAACGCGAATGTTGCGTATTTCCAGGAGGACAACACCTGAGCTTGCAAGTGAATGCCTAACACGGAGCCACGTGGGAAGTGGTGGCTGAGTAATGCCAGGAGCTTGACTCTTGCTCAGGCCGGTGCCATGGCTGCCATTCTATGCTAAGCCTTCCACGCAGAAGGGTAAGGTCATGGGCTTGTTTCTTAAACAAGTGACAAAATGAACTCTTTCTCATTCCAAAGAGAAGATAGAAATTATTCACCTGTTAGCACATTCATCCGTTAGCAATGATGAAAGACTCCATGACATTCAGTTGGTCCTCCCTGACTTAAGTATGATGATAGTAACAAAAAAACCAGCTAAATTGAAAAATATCGGTCATACCTTGACGGTTCTATTTACTACCATAGATCTTCAAATACACTTGTGCTTTTTGTTTCCATTTTCCCTCTAATTTGGCAATTGATGTTCCTAATACAGCAGAAGCTGAAGATCTAAATAAAGTCATTTTTTACCTGACCATAATTGTGATTCTTCAAAGCAAACTGTTCCTACCAATTCCAGATTGATACACACACACAGAAAAGAAGTACACTGGCATAATTTACATCTGGACTACAGATAGACAAGTTACAGAAGGGAAGAAAGCAGCATCCACAGCCATTTACTGTTGTCTCCAAAACCAATTTCACAGGCAGGAACTCTGATTGAAGGAGCACAAGGGAGAGCCCTGGAGTTTACGCATGTAATTCATCTGGTAGAAATGTATCCTTATTCCTCACTAAATCATCTTTCCTCCTACACATGAATTTTTGCAGAGGATCGAATTCAAATAAACACCAATCACACATGCCAGAATGAAACTGTCAGAAAATCTATCACAACCGGCATGAGATTTACAAATTTGGGCTACAGGTTAGTAGGAAGTGAAAACACTTATTAGCAAGGGTGCTGGAAGCAAAGTTATCTGAATATACTGTAATTTGCTCTCAGAAGATTCTATCCCAAGCCATGAGGCAAAGGATTTTGAACTTGCTAGGATGATGTGGATACCTAATGAAACTGAAATTCACTTATTTTAACCTACTATATTTATGGTGGGATAATTTAAAGGCCCTCAGAAGTGGTCCTACTCTGTCTCTAAAGAAAGTAAATTTTAAAATTTAAAATCTCTGGAAATTACTACTTTACTGTCTTCTTCTTTTACTACCAAGGATGAATGATGATGGGGATAAAGTATTAGCCGCAGGAAAACAAAGAGGGAAAAGGAAGAGTAAAGATAACCTGTCTTGTTTCCGCCTGCTGAAGAAGTCATTGTATATACTAAGTCACAGTTCTAGGCTGCTTCTTTTTTCCCCACAACAGAATATCCTTTCTTTTATCTTCTGACACACTGACTTGCAGCTTCTGAATGTGTCCAAATTTCTTATGACAAAACTCAAGTACAGCACAAAATCATGAAACGGTTTGGGTTGGAAGCACCTAAAGGATCATCTGGTTCCTGAAGTCCTGATGTGGGCAGCAGGGAGGGACACTTCCTACTAGACCAGGTTGCTCCAATCCACATCCAACCTGACTTTTAACACTTTCAGGGATGGGACATGCCCAGATTGGCAACCTGTTCCAGTGCCTCCTGCTGACATGTGGTGAGGGAGGAGAGAGGAGGGAAGCGAGGAAGGGTGGTGAGAAGTGGCACGGCTGCTGTTCCTGCCCCAACATCTGCCATCAGTTTCCATAGCATCAGTAGCAGGTCCTGTCTTGGACCATTCAGGCATCTGCTGCTCAGATGTGCCTTCTCCAGTCCCTCAGAAACAGGATGGATGCAAGTGCTTCATGGAACCACACCACCTTAGCTGTTCTGCTAACTACTATAGCTTCTAGTAATTTCACTTAAAGAAGTTAGGACAAAGAAAATTATTCTTATCTCACTTGCACTACTTAAGCTTCAACTTTAGGTGAAGGAAGTATTTTCAAGGGCATAAATATAAATGGGATCTGCAGCACCAATGAGCAAGCAACCATGCTTTATTGCTTTGAAAATGTCAGCCTAAAACTAAACAAGGACTATGCAAAGAGCAGGATATGCCTTCTAGCTGTGTCCTTTGATTTGCTAATTTAAAAAATAAAAAAAAGTTTCCTTAAGGACAACACAAATTGGCATTTCTGAATCAAAAGAGTAGACATGGAGAAAGGCATGCAGTTGCCATTATTAGACTTCATTCTGATAAACCTACAGTCCTCAGAAGTGTATTAACTACAAGAAAAAGCTAAAAAAGAAGTATGAATTCTGTTGTGGTAAAACTATTAAAGTAGCATCTTCATTTTAATAATCTGAGAGCATTTACATATTCATATATGTGGGAAAAGTGCACTTTAAGTATTTATCAAGCACACAGTTAAGACAGCAGAAAGTATATCTTGGATTTAACCAGTCAGCAAATTTGTATTATGAACTGGGAATTATATTAAGAACCAAGTGACATTTCACAGTATTTGTGTGAATCAGGAATTGCCATAAAGATTAGCTTCAACCGAAATAAATCAGTAATTGCCCTAATATTCAAATTTTTAAATCATATTTGGAAGCAAACTTACAGTAACCTATCATGAGCTCTGCATTCAAGACAAAGATTAGTAGATGATGATTAGCAAAGAAGCTAGTGCAGCCCTAGGAAATGATTGGATTGCTGTTTAACACAGAACCATTCAAATGGATGCATTTTAATAAATCCAATAAAAGAACAGCTAGGTGACAACCAATATGGACCTTATGTACAAACAGCATAAGTTACCACTCTGGCAATCTAAGAGGAAGTAAGGAATGAGCAACTTTCACATACACCACCAGTACAAAACTAGGGCAAGAAAAATATTTCTATTCTAACACTGAATGACATATGCAGATATTGAATGAGTAAAAGAGACAGAGCTCAGCCACCAGAGTGATATGAAATGCAGAGAAAATATGTTGCAGTTAAAGACTTGAAAAGTGCAATCTGTTTAGTTTATCATAAACAAGACCAACAGATGATATAACCATTGCATACAAAAACCTTTGCTGGAAAAATAGATCTCACAATAAAATGACTTTTAAGATGTAGCAGAGAAAAATATCAGAAGTCTTAAAGCTGAAGGCAGATAAATTCAAATGAAGAAGTGTAAATTCTTAAATATGAAAACAAACAGCTGCTTTAAGACCTCACTCAAATATAAAAAAGACATCTTATTCTAATGAAAACTGATGCATACAAATTTGGCTCAGTGAAGGGATTCCTGGGTGAAATTTAATGGCTAAGTCAGGCTAAGGTGACTTTATAATCTTAACTCTTAAATTTACAAAACATTTAATCTGCTATATCAAACAGGCACCTGCTCATGCTGTAATGAAACTGTGTGACACTCAGCAAGAAGAAGTGATCAACATTCTGTGTACTTAATTAGTAGAGCAGCTGCTACCTAATTTTTGTTAGCTTAGAATTGAAAAAATGCAGCTTCTAATTAGTACAGAGTGTACTTCTCTTTTTCAGCTAGAAGTGTCAAACTGTTTCATTACCATAAAAACAGAAAATACTTTGATGCCGAGAATAAAAAATTAACTATCACTCACCCTTAATGTTCAAAAGCTTAAGTATGAGAAAGCCATACAATGGGAGCTTAGTAGAATATAGAATATGAACTAAGGATAATTTAACCTCACAGTTTTGTTAGATATCATAGAATCACAGAGTGGTTTGGACCGGAAGGGGACCTTAAAGATCATCCAGCTCCAATGCCCCTGCCACAGGCAGGGACGCCTCTCACTAGACCAAGCTACTCAGAGCACCATTCAGCCTGGCCTTGAACACTTGAGTNAGGACACGTTTGGCTCTCTGGGCTGGGAGTGCCCCTGGCTGGGTCATGTCCAGCCTCACACCCCCCAGCACCCCCAAGTCCCTCTGGGCAGGGCTGCTCTCCATCTGTACAGTTCCCAACCTGTGAATACCAGAGGTGCAGCATCTTGCCCTTGCTCATCTTAAACCTCATGAGATTCCTGTGGAGCCACTTCTCGAGCTTGTCCACATCCCTCTGGACAGCATTCCATCATTCAAGGATGGCAACTGCACCACTCAGTTTCCTAATTTGCTAAGGGTGCTCTCAATCCCTTTATCTATGTCATTAATAAGACATTTAGTCCCACTAAGGACCTGAGATACACCACTTGCCCCGATGTCCACTGTGACTCTGAGCCATTGGCCATTACCCTTTGGATACAACCCTCCAACCAATTCCTTATCCATCCAACAGTCCACTCATCAAATCCCTCTCTCTCCAATTCAGAGAGAAGGAGGTTGTGGGGGACCATGCCCAAGGCTTTACAGAAGTCCAGAAAAACCGTATCCATAATCCCTCCCTTGTCCATTGACGTAGGTAGTTAGTCCCTCATAGAAGGCCACTGGGTTGGTCAGGCAGAATTTGCCCTTGCTGAAGCTGTGCTGGCTGTCTCAAATCCACCTCCCTGTCCTCCATGTGCCTTAGCACAGCTTCTAGGAGGATCTGTTCCATGGCCTTCCCCAGCACAGAGGGGAGGCTGACACCCTGGTGGTTCCCAGGGAATATTCCTTTCCCCTTTTTAAACTTGGGGCACTGATGAGCCTTGGTTCCATCTTTAAAAGACCAGGATACCATCACTTCATTAAAAAGTATTTATATGAAGAAAGTCTTAGAATATTTTTGCCATGTTGTTTGTTCCAGGGAAAAAAAAAAAGAACACCAACAAAAGGAAACAAGACAGGCAGCATCCTGGTCATGGTTTAGCCAATGCAGTATGGCAATGAAATATCTAACACCATGAGACACTTCTCTTCTTAGTATAATAGCAATAAGAAAAACAGAGCTCCCTCTTTCCCACTGTCTTTGAAAAACAATAATGCAGTCTCTTTTAAAGGAATCCAAAGGAATCCAAAACTCTAGGCTACCTCGAGAAATGAACCTGATTTCACACATCCCAAATATTCTGCAAAAATAGGGGGAAATAAACGCAACGTAACTCTCTTGTCTCTACAGATGACAAGTTTTAGTTTAAATGAGGCATTTCAACAGACTGACTCTAATCATATAAAGCTAAAAGACAATTTTCCAACTCATGGCAATAATCTGACAGATTAAGATAATTTGTTTAATTCTGTAACTCTGGACTTACTCCTTGCTCATCAAGCTTCATAAGCTGTTCTGTGACTTTTGGAGTGTTGAAGGCCAGCCTTAGGCAATGGATATTCAGCTCTGGAACCACATACTCCAGCACTTCTTTCAGGGGAAGTCCCCTGGCTGTGCAATGCTTGGCAGTAGAAGGGATGGCATCTTCCAGCACGGAGCCTCTTAATGTCATCAGCTATGCATATAAAAGAAAAACAGCACATATACTGAATTATGCACTGAGACTGACTAGCAATAGCAGCAGAACTAAACATACTATTTTCCAATTCTCAGTAGAGATCAAGGACAGTAAGGAACTTCTGTTAGCATGAGACCTACACTGATATACAAAATGTCACTCACTAATAATAATCAGACTATTTCAAACAATTAATCAAATTTAACTTTTACAGGGAGCTACTACTACCTGAAAAAATCAGCATTAGTATAGCATTTCTGTACTATAGAGCATTTAAAAGTAAAAAGTACATTTCTCGGGTCTACCCACTGCCACATACGAAAGTGAAGAAGGCAATTTCCCTCCTCTTTGCCCGCTTCTAGCTAATATAGCTCCTACAAGTCTCTCAAGATTTAACCAAAATGACCTTCAGCATTTCCTCTATATTGGATGTTATGGAATAACTCATATATTCTGTGCCAGATGAATATGTAGCATAATTCGACAGGAGGTTCCTGGATTATACAGAAATCTGTTATCAGTGCTGAAAAGCACATATACCCCATACATTCCACCTGGTGTTGCCTGCTCACTTCTAGTTTCTTTTACTATCCTCCTTGAACTGCTTACCTCACTGGTTCTGAATATGATCCGGTAGTTGTACTGAGGTCCATTTTCTTTGATTTCCTCTGGCTTCTCTCTTCTTATACTCACAGCTACTGGACCCAGGTTCTCATCTGCCCCAAAATAGTTCCAGTGTTCTTGTATATGAGATTTAAAAAAAAAAAGAAAAAGAAAAAAAAAAAAAGAGTCTATCTTACTTCTTATACTTGAACTATATTTTCATGCTTCATTGTTACACTGGAAATAAACTGCTAGGTTCATAATTGTCCATGCTCAATTAAGAGCATGCTTTCAAGTGGTACCAGGATGCCACTCTTGTGCTTCACTTCTCTCATGAGCTTCTTTTATACAAAAAAGCTAAAATTCAACATGGCATCTTTGCTTAAGTAGGCCCAAAAGAGGATACACCTCTTACATCAGCTTTTATATTGCCATCTGTTTCATTCACATCGAACTAAATAAGTACAACCAATTTCCCCCCTTAAAAATAAAAAGAAGAAAGCCAAATGCACCAAAGTGGGAAACTCAACAACCTATGTTAAAAAAGAAATGTCAAACAACTGTACTAAGCAAAGGATGTAAATTATTTATTTTTGTTTGACTGTGTTTTGCTTTTCCCATGCACGTTACTCAGTTCTAAAACGGGAAAAACGGATGAAGCTGAAAGAAGTTAAAGGCTTGTTCACAGTAAAAATATCAAATCATAGCACCATAGAAAAACAAAGCACAAGAATAAAATGACTAGGATAAATACTGAAGTATTCAACAACCCTTAAAGTGCTAAGAGTTCAGTTGAAAACCAGTCTAGCGGGGAAGGCAGCAGAGGGGAGAATACAAGGTTGGTGAAAGCACTCACTAGCTGAACAGCAGATTCTTTGAAACACATTTTTATACTCATCTAACTATAGACATGTAAAGCCAAGCTTTACATGAAAAAAAGTTAGAAAAGCACATTTAAAAAATCGAAGTTTAACCATTTCAGAGATTGGTGCTGAAGGCTCTTCTATAGAACCTTTTGAGCATTACAAACTATCTTGACTGATGACAGAGGTATATCACCATTAATGCAGCAACATATAAACAAAGCTGCACATATTTTAAGTGACTGCTGAATTTAAACATACATTCCCTAAAAGAAAATTTAAGAGAAAAGTCAAAAAATAGGAGTCAAGCACTGTGTGAGAAAAATAAGTTCCATGTCATCATTTTCCATAAGCTGTATATAAAAATGAATTTATACTCGCACAAAAATAGAAAGTTAGAACCACCTGAAAATTCAGCAATTCAAAGAAATGTGAAATTCAGTGGAATAAAAAAGAGACGTAACTGCCCAGACAGGAAATGTAACCATATTGCCTTTACTACATATAGATTACTTGTTATTCTTAAAACAACCAGAATTTTAAATAAGAACTTTAGGAGGAGTCTAGTAAGAGCTATTCTACAACAGAGATAGAATGCAAAGTATTTTAACATCATCATCAAGAACTGCATCTTCAAAGATAATAAAAATAGATACTGAAATACACTCCATCTAAAGTGAATGGCAATCATTTTTTTCAATTAATAATATTGTTAAAGATTTGGGAGCCTCATTTTCCACTGTAATTCTTTTAAAACTTATACTTACCGGTTCTTGCAAAATCACCCTCCAACACAGTAAGTGCTTTCACACAGTTGTCCAGCACTTTAAGCCCTTGGGAGCTTTACTCAAGTCCTCAGTGTCTGGTATTTTATTATCCTTCACTCTATGTATTCTGTTTAAGATTTCAGAGCATGCAAGACATAAAAGAAACATGCCTGCAGCATGAAAGAAGACTTGCTTTCTACCAAATTCCTCTGCAAGTCGTGAAAAGCCAATACTCCAAACAAACGTAATCAAAACTCAAAATTCTTCTAATATATTGTGGAATATTGTGTAAATATTGTCATTAAACTTTGGGTGGCTGAACAGTGAGTGGGGAAATTACGAATAAATTAGATTATCTATATAACCCTAATTACGTTTTCATACTAGTCCACAGATATGAGTGAGTCCTGTAAATGCTAGAGATACTCTGTGGTTCAAAATTTCAAACTATCTTACTAGCACCCTAATCTTTCTTCCTCCTGCATTAAGTAGCTTGGTATTTTTCAGGAAGTTTATAGCTCGTCGAACAGGTTATGGCAGACAAGGTCAACACAGAAGCAGCACAGTCTTGGAGAAAGATTAATTTTTGAATCAGCATATTACACAGCTTCCAAAATCTGAGATAACTTGGTCATCTCCTCACTAAACTGCTTAGTGACTTAAAACCAGTGATGTGGCTTTGCTTTTTTAATAGAAAAACTTAAAAAAAAAAATTTATGGCGGCCATGCATTTGAGAAGGGTTCAAACAATTCATTAGTTTTCTGTATTGACAGCCACACAAAACTGGCATAAAACTGATGGTAAAACTTGTGTATCCTGCAACCACTCTAGCCTTCAATTCAGATAGAGAATTTTCTCAGGAGAAATTATTCTACGTTTTGAAAACACATTCAAGAAGGGTGGCAAGGGGAATGTTTCAAACTGCATACACACACAAAATACACATACAATTCTGTATCATTTGATTAAGCCTTTTAATTATCTCCTATTGCTTTGGAAAAATGCATGAAGAAGTATGGAACTTTACACTTCTCTGCTAGGAAGAAATGTCTTTTATTCTTTTCCTTCAGTCTGCACTGGGCAGCATCTTTCTTGCTCTCCTTTGCACATCCTTCGCCCCCTTCTCTACTCACATTTACTACTGGGTTGTTCTCTCTTTACCTTCATCTTCATCCCTCCTCCTCCCCCAAACCCCATCTCTGTATTCATTCTGCAAGCTGCAGTATATAGCCCTGTACCTGACTACTTTTCCTCCTGGTACACTTTCTTGTACCTCCAACTGATTTCCCTTAAATTCTAAATCGCCTTACACCCAACAATTTTCTTTTTCCAGTGCAGGAAAAGAAGTAGCAGGATTAAAGTGCAAAAAGCTTAATAGCCAATGTAAAGGGAGCTAATTAGTTGTTTTATTGGCTGTGTCACAATTATAATTCAAGAACTTCATGTCAAACATGAATACCTTAGAAGACAGCTTATTTCTCCACACCACACAGAAGCTAATAGGAAAAACATTTCTCAAGTTTGACATTTAATTTTTAACTGCTGAAAAATCATTTAACTAGCATACAACCAGGACAACTAGCAGCAGCCATAAATTAATTTATAAATCTATATAAATCTATACCAAAAAAAGAATGACTTGATTGTAGCTGGTCATTAAAACAAATTATACATACTTTTAAAAATAGTTAAATATTTATCATATAACTCAAAAGATACTTCCTGTGAAAGAACCAAAGCTAAAATATTTTACTCGCAGATATTTATGAGTTTCCTTTGCAAAGGAAACCCAAGTAAAGGCACTTGATTTTAACTGAAAAAGTTCTTTTGTGCTTTCATCATATTTCTCCTTAGATATCAAGTCCAACTGATATTCTGTGTATTTAGGATAGAAATAAAAGCCCCAAACATTTCTGTTCTGAATGAAACTCGCATCAAGCATTTTCCTCTAGCTCAGCATTTACAGTACTGGAAAACCCTGCGCAGTAGTTCTCTGGAGACAAAAGGGCAGGCAGCATTCTGGGAGCTCTGCAAGTCTAGCCACAGACTTGAAAGGCACCCAGTCTTGGATAGAATATGCAGCAATTTAAAGCATTAGGGCAAAGGGTGTTTTTACTGCTTGCCAACAGCTAAGGGAAAGCGGACCAACAGCTCGTTTTTTATAAAAGCAGTTGAGGAAACTACTTCTCAGTCAAGCCGGTCATTCTAAGGGAGTAACTCAAATTTGTCCTAAATGGCAACATTAGCAACTACTGCGTGAGGAGGATGGAAGCAAAACAGATGCTCTTGGTTCTTTCCATGAGAACTGTAATTCCCAGACGCAATTATAGGGACAGAGAAAACAGACTGCTCCTCTGGAGTGATATGCTCTCTTTCCTGAACTGCACTCGGAGAAGCTGACGGAAAAAAAAATTTCTCTCTGTGATTTTAAATTGATTACAAATAAGTCTTTAATAAACATCTGCAACTTCTACAAATTGGTTCTTGCACTGGCTTCATCCTCTCTCTCTCTTTTTATGCACAAGCTTAACTTACCAATGTCTAGACTTCAACTTTTAGTCAAGTCGTTCTATCAAATACACCTTTTAAAACACATCATTATTTAATCACCTTGTAAATACATCTTGTGCATCATAAGAGTAGCATTCATTTACTATAAAAATAAACATTTCCATGTGAGTTAGTTGTGCATGAGCTTCTGTTAGTGAATTGAGGGAAGAGTCTGCAATTCCTATGATTCTGCAAGGTTCACTTCTCTCCAGAGAGTACAAAGGGAGTCTGCACAATTAGTTCAGATATAAAGCGGAGAAACTGAATTCAGCCTTGGGAAGTACCATTATAAAGTTCCCTTCCCAATATCTTTTTTTAAGTATCATTTTTCTTACCTCCATTAAACTGTCTCCACCAGTATTTTCACATTTAGAAGTCTGGACACCAAGCCAGAATACTATTTATCAATTCCACTACTCTGTATAAGGAACAATTTTCTTTACATACAAAAGCTCATCCATTTGCATTCATTAAATGTATACAAGACTCATCCATAAATGTCACATGCAAATATTTTACACACTAACTAGATTAAAATATTTGAATTTATTTGGACCACATTAGTAATACTAACACGGAAACTCGCTTATCCTTCTGCCATACACTGTTAAAACTTGAGATGGATCTATCATCTAAGTAACAGTACCTGTAAAAAATGAGCTATTGATTTTATCTAATTAAAGACTTCAGACAAGTCATCTGCATTTCATCAAATTACCCTGAAGAAATTAAAAGCGCCAATATAAATTTAATGGCTTTCATCCTTTTTTTTTTAAGACACGAGATTAACGATGTTTTCTTTTATGTGACAAGACCTATTTTTCATTAAATCATGCTGACTGGCGTCATTGATGATTTTTAACTGGCAGTTCTTTATTGATACAGTCCCAAATTACCTTCTTTGTTATTTCCAGTTGGAATGAAAACCAACTTAAGCTTACAATTCTCTGGAACATTGCTTTTCATTCTTTGCAAGCTCTAGGATTACTAGGTGCTCCCCAAGTCCATGAAATTTTCCTGGTTTGAGGTTTTTAAAAGGTATTGTTGTCAAATCAGAATTCACCTAAGAATACTTCTTAAGACTATAAAATTATCCAAGCCTACCGACTTGATGAGCTGATCATACTGAAACTGTCTTCTGGCAATGTCTGTTCCATTCATAACATCATAAAAATCCAACCTCCTTTTCCAGGAAAAAAAATGTATGCATCATTATTTGCTTCATGTTACATAAAAAATTCAGTTACAACTGACTTCCTAAATTTTTTTCCCCCATTATGCTGCTTCAAGTTTTATCACCATTCCACCTCATCAGCTTTAGGCTAAAGTTTCCTCAGGGAACAATGATACTCTGGGTGGTCAACAAAAATGTGTTTTGTACTTGTAGAAAATTGGGGTTTGGGATATCTAATGAGGCTTCTGAAATAAAGCTTTTCAGATAAAAATCTCTGATAGAAACAACACCCCCAGTTTGGACTCTGCTGGACTGAACACAAGAAAGGAATTTAAAACACGGTTTTATTGCTTAAGAAAAAAAAAAAAAATCTCAGCTTCTGCTCCCCATCCAATCCTACTCCATAACACACATTTTTAAATCTGGCTGCCCCCCCACCTTATGTCGGTTGACTAGATTATGTCAATTTTATCAATTCTTCTTAGTTACATCTACAAAAAAATGGAAATGTAATGGCGACTGGAACTGTAGTCACACGAGGGTGTGGTTTCCCTTAAGGAGAAGGCAAATCAATAAATTATTTTTGCCTAAGGGCTGAAATTCCACTCACACCTCCTTCCTCTTCTGCTGTTCTCTTTCATCCCTTACCTGGCCGTATGGCTTTGGCACTTCTCTGACTGCAAGGAAAAAAAATATCCCACACCAGAACTGGAGAGAAACAACCAAGCAGTAAACCCCAAATTTATCGTGATGGCAAGAATTCTCTTTGCTTGTTTAGTAAACTCAACTTGGTTTATCAAGTTCTCTGAAAACAAGAGAACCTGTACAAGGAACAGGGAGGAATAATGCTTTCCCCTCTTAGTGCTGAAATGCTATAAATCAGGTCAGCTGTAACATGAAACTTCAGTCGCTGATTGCAAAACGCACCAGACCGATAAGGAATCAAATTGTTCCATAAGAGACAGACAGGAAGATAATCACAGACAAAGGTCACAATCCTTAGGCTCTCCCCTCCAAATATACCTTATCCTACAATGCACATCTGGCTTACTTTTCCCAGGAAAACATTATTTATCCTATCTCCATGTCTCCAAATTATATGGAGCAGCACTCTCAAAAAACACAGAGCAAAGGCTACCTCCCAGCCCTAGAAAGAATGCAGAAATAAACTACGGAAACAGTAACAAGAGCCACCTAAACAATGGATAATGCAGGGAGGAAGAGGTGAGAGATGGACATATTTTGAAGGCAAAAGAAAAATGGGAAATGAGATTATTAGCAATACCATGTCATTTAGAAGCTTAAGTTTTTTCTTTTAAGACCATCAATTTAATTCTAACCAGGCACCCCTGATGCTTTTATATGTGAGAAACAAGCTCTTTTGACCTGCATTCACTAAAGAGAAGAAACCCAATCCTGATCATTGGAAGGTAAGAACAAGCACTCTCCAGGTCAGTCATCAGATCGGCTCTATCCATCCGGAAATAGAACACAATCCTGCAGACAGAACTCTTTTAAAGGACTTTGGTCTGCACTCCCTTTTTGACCATTTTCAGAATCATGAAGACCAGAGGGAGATCTGCATCTCCCGGTGCCAGTATCATTTTGACAGGCAGGACAGAGAGCAGGAGTATCTGGATAATGTTCGGGGTTTGCTCTTTTCTACAGGTCAGAAGACTTTGATCTGTTGCTTTGGGCTTTTTTTCCCCCCTCCCACATACATCCAATGGAAATTATAATCCTTGGTTTCAGGGCAGAACCATGTGATAAGAGAAGCGCACTCTGGTTTTTCAGACACACTGTTGGCATTGAAACACAGGTATCCATGTATGTACATAAAGTCGTATCTATACATACCTTCATTTCTCTATTATTTACTTCGAAAAATTTTGAAATGGATGGTTACGTTAATTAGTATGTCCAAAGATTGTTGTAAATGCTAACTGTCCAAGATGCACGTTCCATTACATCTTCAGTGCATCAACTCCTGGCACAGTGGGAAGAAGGTCTTCCAACTGTAGGATTTTCTTGTTTCAATCTTACAAGTGCCAACTCCTGCCCACTCCTATGGCTACTGAAGTTGCATTTCAAGACATTTGCATTTTGTAGCCATGGCTACCACATCTATCAGCAATATAATCCTCAACCTCCTCACAGTCTAACACTCTGAAAGACATACCATCAGTAAAATGCACCGTATTAAAGAAATCCCTAATTCTTGCAAAAACTATTAAGTATCAACTGAATTTTTCATGTTTGGAAAACAAAAAAAACATTCTTAAAACTCAAGGAGAAATAAAATTCACCTACCTTTCTGGTAGAAGAACTTCCGATAATAATATGCACCAAGGTCTACATGTTCAACGATGTATCTTTTCACTCTGTCTAGATGTAAAATCAGATTCTCCTTGGGAACTTCCAGAACTGCAACTCCAGCATTTGTGCAATGAGAACTCAGAGTCGATTCAAATGAGGCACTTTCACACCCACTGAAGGAACCTGAATTAGATTTGGAAAGGCTGATCTTCCTTTCCCCTTCCCCACCAATCTCATTACGAAAATAAGGACAACTCATCACTAGTTCATTGCTTTTATCATCCCCCTGGTCCATATTGAGACTTCCTTTTGAATTCAGGTCTTCAGTGCTGCCCATTGGAGAATTGAAACTTGCAGAATGGGACAAGGGTCCAGAGACAAGTGATGCAACAGCAGCAGCAGATGCACCTGTCGTTGTATTCCTTCTTTTAATAACATTATGCCTGTTGATTGCTGCTTCATTTAAATCAAATAAAATACTCTGCACATCATAATGAGCAAAACACTTCGGACAAGTCCAAGGCTTAATGCTGTCTTCTGACCTGTTATCTTCAAGATCTGAAGACTTCCCAAGTTCCCCCTCACCTTTGGCATTGCGCAGCTTACGAAAAATAGATGAATCTCCCGTCTCTGATTTTGAGCGTCTCTTGAGTGGCTTCTCCCTCTCCTTAAACAGTCTCAGGTTTTCCCTTTGAGTAATAGGTCCATCTATCACATCTAGTGAGAATCCTGAACCCTTGCTACCACTGGCAATCAGAAGCTCACCAAGTTTTGTTGAGCCTGGGCTTCTCTGATCAGACTTTTCATCTTTATAGCCCTTCAGTAAGTCAAAAAAGCTTTCCCCTGAAGTTCCCTGCTTATCTATGGAAGATGTGCTGCCATACTCTCTGTGCAGAGATGGTCCAGATTTAAACGTGGGTGAAATACATTCATCAAAACTATCCACATCAAGCTCACTTATGGTGATGTCGCTGTTGCTGCGCTGTCGTATTCTGCGAAGAGCTTTCCTTGGGGAACTGGGATAGCCGTCGGGTGTAAGAAACCTGGAGTCTAGATTCTCAGATTGTCTGGTCTTGTTTTTAAGTGTGCTCTGGATGCTCTTTAACATGACAGAATCACCAGCATTCAGGTTAACAGAGCTTCCCTGACTCCCAGGACTGCTTTTAGAAGACATGCTGTCAAGGCAACTTGATGTTTCAATATCTTGACTAGATCTGCTTGTCTCCTTGATGTTCTCCTTCCTTGGGGGCCAATCAGCAATCCTTGCCCTGACCCCCATTTTAGGGACACCAGGGGTAGAGGTAACGTGATGGGAACTCTCATTGCGAGGAGGTCCAACCGGTGCCATGACCGCAGATCCTAAGCTGCCATTCTGTGACCTAAAGCGCCTCATGTAGAAGTCATCAGAGTGGACTTTTGAGGTGCCATCTGTTCCGACTGATACCCCAGTGGCAACAGCCCTTTCCGTCTGGGACCGCTTCAAGCTGGTCATGGTCTTTCGGTATCTTCAATCTTAGTAAGTTCCAAGGAAAAACACAGTCATTTCTGCTTTTTAAATGCCCAGTTCTCTTCTGGAGAATAGTCTCCAAAATATACAATGGTTGCATGAGATCTTAATCATGGACATTTAAGGACACAGTTAAATGCAAGATGTCTAGAAAATTCAGATATTCAGTAGGTTTTGATAAGCAATGATTTCCTTTAACTTCTGCATTTCAAGAAGTAGCCACGCTCCAATACATTCAAATAGTTTTAACATCACTCATGCTCCAAAATGTCGGAGTTCTAATTGAATCGCTTATGCTTCTTTTAAGCCTAGAACTGAAAAGAAAAAAGAGAAAATCATTTATTCTTTAATACAGAACTTTTTTGGTAACCAACACTATATCAACGTAATTATTACACATAATAAATATTTTTAACAAACATTTTTCTACATCACATTGATCATCATCTCAAAAATGCGGCACTATGTTACACGGTGGTGAGGAGTTTTCTAGATATTTTTGGGTTGCCTTCTGAAAAAATAATTCTGGGTTTTGATTCCAACAAATAAAATTTTTTCCTTCTGAATTGATTAGTGCTACTTTTTAGTTGGGTTAGTGAATATTGTTACAAAGCACAAGCAGGGAGCTTCTCAGCTAAGAACACATACAGCATACATTTCTCCCAGAGAAATTATTTAAGAGCCAGATCAGGACTTCAATTTTTGTAGCCACTTTAAAGAATTTACCATTTGCAAGTCAAACATCCTTGGCTGCTATTAGGTATTAACACTATCTATTCAACTTTTCCATTAATGTAAAGATGTGATAAATTACACTTTAAAAAAAAAAAAAAGGAAGCTAATTAGCAAAAAGTGTACAAAATTGTAAAAAAGGATGACTGTCAAGAACATTTATTTTGTGCTTTGCACAGCCTTATTTGCAGATTAGCTTCATAGTCCAAAAAGCATGTATTACCTCTGACCAGAGTTTACAACATATAAAAAGGTTAAAGCTAAATAGAAACACATACTTTTAAGTAACTTGATATGAAAAGTTTCATTTATTTCCCTGGCTAATAAAATTTTGTCTACCACAGCTCCTGTATTACTCCAGCTTCCCAAAGTCACAGAAATTAAATGCTTTCCCATACCTCATCAGTACAGAAGTGATTACACAGCCTTTAGTACACTGCCCTTTGCGGAGCTAAAAGAACATAATCCACAAATACATTCTTGCTGGTAGAAGACAAAAGCTTGGGATTGTCAAGATAAAATCATGCATTGGTGTGTACATCCTTTTACACAAAGAAGTTAAAAATTTTCAAAGGCTGAACCAATCACGCAAAATGCGTCCTTTAAATATTGGCCAAATGTGTGAGAGATGCTGCTGAAGCAGCACTGCATTGACAATACAGCATTGCCTAAAATCAAGGCTTGCTGATGCTTCCAGGGAAACCAGCACTTTCTGCAGTCTCAGAACTACAGTACTTTGCACCACACTAAATACCAAGCTAGGGCACTTTCTGCCTCCAAAAGCAGCATGTTTAAATTTCACTTGCCATATAAAGCACCTCTTCAAAATAGCTGCTCTTAATATAAAGCTCAGCACATAAGGAATACTTAAAATGAAGACTGACTGCATCACACATAACAAGAACAGTGCGAGTCACCCAGGGTACTACAGTATTTGCACAGCCATTTACATAAATGCAGCTCTTCTCCTTGTGATGCAGATACAATCTTAGAATCATGGAATGGTTTGAGTTAAAAGGAACCTTAAAGATCATCCAGTTCCAACACCTCTGCCACAGGCAGGGATGTCACTCACTAGGATCAGGTCTTGAACACCCGCAGGGATGGGCCATCCAGTAACTTCTCTGGACAGCGTGTTCCAGTGCCTCACCACCCTCACAGGAAAGAACTTTTTACCATTTAATCTAATTTTTTCAGCTTAAAATTGTTCCCCCTTGGGCTATCACTGTTTTCTTAGGTTAAAAAGTCTCCGTCTTTTTCAAAGCCCTCTTTAAGAACTGGAAGGCTGCAATAAGGTCTCCTCATGGCCTTCTCTTCTCCAGGTTGAACAATCCCAGCTCTCCCAACATGTCTTCTTAGAAGAGTTGCTCAAGCCCTCTTCTTATCTTCATGGCCTTTCTCCAGATCTGGTCTAACGTGTTTCTTGTCCTGAAGAATCCAGACCCAGACTCACTACTCCAGGTGGGGTCTAACAAGGACAGATGTCAAGGGAGACCAACTTCCCTGGCCCTGCTGGCCCTGCTGTGTTTGATGCAGCCCAGGATATGGCTGATTTCTGGGCTGCACTTGCAGCATTGTTGCCTTCATTTTGTCCAGCAGCACCCCTAAGTCCTTCTCCACACGGCTGCTCTCAAAAAGTTCATCTGCCAGTCTGTACTCATGTCTAGGATTGCCCTGACCCAGGTGCAGCACCTTGCACTTGGACCCGTTGAACCTCAATAGGTTCTCACAGACCCGGTCCTTCAGCGTGTCAATGTCTCCTTCCTCGATGGCATCCCTTCCTCCTGTTGTGTCAGCTGCAGCACCCACCTTTGTGCTTTCAATAATACTGCTGAAGTAACAGCAGTTTTTCAAGGTAAATAATTAAAATAACTTTAGAAAGGCAGTCTACCCATGCTGCAGTTGCAAAAGTACTGAATACTCAGCTGTAACTTTGTACAGTTTTCAAACACTCTTCAGCCTAAGAACTATTCAGGCTGGTGAAACAACTTTGTGCATCATCAGATAAAGGAAGGGAATGCAAACACTGTGTGCCATGACGTAACTTAATCTTCTGCCCGTGCTTTTCAACAGTGCCTATCAAAGAGTGTTTAAGCACTATTAACCTGTATGAAATGGCAACACTTCATAGCACTTCCTAAAGATCTATACAGGCTTGCTTTTACAGGCAGGACAGAAGGAAAATCAAATGAAAACTGACAAGGATTTAGGGCAGGAGAACACCAAGCCAAAGGGGATCGTAAAGGAAAAGCCAAGCTGAGAGCTGGACATAAAACATGCAGAAGTACAAGCATCCACTACCACAAGTTCCTCCTCACAATCTGTGGTGAAAGCCAAGATTTGTCCCTCTCTGTTCACCTTCCACCATCAGTATCTCTGAAAGCAGAGACCTCCTCCCTGCCAAATGCTGTTCTACCAAAACAGATAACCTAGCAGTACAAGTTTCTCATTAACTTAAGGGTTCATTCAGCAACTCTAAAAACTCCCAAGCTTGGTGTTGACCATAAAAGCATCCAAACACCACCAGTTCTCCCTACCACCCCAAACTATATTTTTTCCTTTAAAATTTTTCAGGACAACAATCCTAAGTAAGGATATAGATACACAAACATATCTACAACCATTGAAAAAATATAACTAAGTGGCCTATGTAACTCATTCTTGACCTGTTGTATACATGGTTTTATCATTAGTTACATGACCACACAGTGTATTTTCCAAAGGAAATTCTCTGTTCCCGATTCAGCTTTATGGATGTCTCACTCTGGGGACCAGCTGCTTCATGTTCTGCAGGTTTTTGCAGCTGTCCTCCTCCATCTGCTGTAGCAGCTGGAACACAGGCCAAAAATGATTACGGTAATAGTTAATATCATCCTCTGAAGAAATGAACTCCACCCTTGACTGTGCCTGTATGAATTAAATCATGATTAAGTCAAAATTTTTGGAGACTGAAACAACCTGTCCACATTTATTTCTCTAGACCTTCCCAGCCTGATGTCAAATTTGAGACCTAATAGTCTGGTGTAAAAGGTTTGATTAGCTCCAATCAAAATAAAGTGAAAACATTACATCTGATAACATCTGATAAAATCTGATACATCTGATAAAAATTCCTAAAGCACACCTCCTGGGTACACTGGTTATCAGCTTTAATGAAAATAAACAATAACAGCAATCTGTACTTCAATCTTTTCTCGTCTTCATTATTTGCAAAACATGACAACATCAGAGACAGAGCGAATCCCACTTAAGTGACCAGCAGTAACCAGTAACAGGTGTCATTTTGAACAGAAAAACATGCCAGAACTTAAATATTAAGCAGCAAAATTGCTAACACAGAATAAGTAATCTATTAAAATCAGCTACAATTACAAGATAGGCAGTATGGCACCTACTCTAAAGCCAAGAGCAGCGTTTGTGAAGAGTAACAATTCCTACTTTGTTACTATTTCAATCTAGAAAAAAATACAGCTTAAGGTAGAGCTATGAATATCTCTGCGAATGGAATGTGGCAAGGACAAATTCATATAACCACTTTTCCACTTCATCTCAACTTACAGAGGAGGCCAACAAAATAATCAGATGAACAGCTACATATAAAAAGCTGTAAATGAAAACCACATGCAAAAACTACTGAAAGGTTACATGAAAATTTAGTACTGATTATATCAATTAAAAATCTGAATAGAGAGTTAAGTGAATAATCAGAAAACCAATTATTTGCTTATCAGACTGCATACAATAATTAGAAAAGCAGTCCAAGTATCTGTTCAAAATAGGTCTCAGACCCTTAGGACAAGTTTTATTCTTAGGTTTTTACCAGTACCAGATGACTAAGTACCTAATCTCATCTCAAAATGAGCACAAACCTATCTTCATTTTTTTGCTTTCTATTTATACCTTTTAAAAACACTTTGCTGTCTCCTCCAAAGCCAAAGTTTTAGGTGTAGGACAAAGAACCACTCCTATAAAACTTAAAAGGACCGCATAGATGAACTGAAAGATGGTTTTGCAGACTCCATCACTCTTGAAAAGCAAGGAAGTCAAGGATCTTGATTTCTTATTTGTCATGCCTGAAGTCAGACACTCAGAAAAATGAAGACCTACCAGTCAAGATTCATCTAGACACCTTTAGAATACAAAGCAGCAAATACAAGTAGTTGATCAAGAAGAAGTATCTCGTTTAAATCACTTCAGGATAATAAAAAACCCTCAACTACTGCACAGTGATCAGTTTCTATCTTGGATCCAGACAGGCAAAGAAGACAATTCAACAACTACTTGTTAAGGTGAAAGGAGAAAAGAAGCTCATGCCTAACACAGCAATTCAGAGACCTTGTATGACAGTTTTTCCTGGCTTTAGTTTATGTGAAATCATGCCCTTTTCCCCTGCAAGGTAGGGACTTTACCCACAACTGAGTCTTACTCGACAAGACTCAGCAATTACTCTTATCTGCTGAGAATATGATGAGCCTCCAGATTCGGGAATCACAGGTGCTAATGATCCTAATAGTCTGATGTTGACAGAGAGATTTGGGGGCACCAAATTATTCATGATTCATAACGTTCCAAAGGAAAGACTTCATACTTCACCATCAGCACTCATTAAAAAGTGGCACTTTAAAATTAAAAATTTGGAAATGAGTGAATCAGTTTTAACTTCTAGGAAAGGTTCACTTTTGCCAAGCCTCTATAGTACACACCTGCTCAACTCCAAACAGTAAAACATAGTAGAGGGTGGTAAATGCAACATTTCCAGGGATACCTTAAAATCACCAAAACTGTAGGATAAGGACATGAGAATAACATTTTATAGCAAGCATTTGTTAAAAACTTAACTGAGATCTTCTCTGTTCCATGGGGTTTACTAAAATACAGTCAATTTAGGAAATGCAGTGCAACAACACATACATTACTGGAAGAAACCCTTGCTAACTTTTACTGGGAAAAGAAATAGCATCAGCATAACCCCCTGAAAACTAAAAGCTCCTCTAAAACTAGGAAAATAAATGAGAACAAGGGAAAATATTTTATATATGAATGCTTGCCTTTGTGTCACAACTTCTTACCTGAATTTTAACAGATCAAACCCCAGGAGCGAATAATAATTAATCAGCCAATTAAGTTATTATATGTACAAAACAATGTCTAATTTCATAAAATTAATTCCTCAGGGGAAAAAAAATCAATTTAGTATTTTGAAATATTTTATCTGGATACCTATTATTAACTTTATCCTTGTCTTCCCAAGATTACTTTCATCATCGTAATTGCAGGAAAGCTAAAAGGTTCATCCTTCTGAGGAAGTTTTTACCAACTGAAAATCTATTTGAAGAATGGTGTTTGGTATTTTACTAACTTACCCATTTTATTTTTTTTTCAAACTTAGCAGGATTGCTGGCTTTGTGTTACCAGAATTTGTGGTAACTGTCAGCTCTGAATAGACAAGCAGATTCTCTCAACCTCCCTTTCTTCTCCCTCCACTTCACCAGTTTATGTGGCTACAAAATTTGTGACTGATTCACGTGTTACTGCTTTTTTCTTTAAATGTTTCCTTGTGCCCTAACCATCAGAAGAAAATCTTTTTTCTGAGGACGCCAGGTGTCATCTGTTGCGATACACGCAACGATCACCGGCACTGATCTGCTAGGATTTAGCACCGCTTTATTCTTAGCTGCCTTCTCTGCTGAAGTAGCTGATGCAAATACACCTGAACCTAAGGCAAGGTTACACTGATTTTAGGATGTAACAGCAACGACTGTGAGTCACTACCACCAGCTTCTGCACTCTTGCAGTATGCCTCTCTACAGACAAAGCCAAGCGCGCCCTGCTCTCACGGCGGAGCAGCCGGAGGATGCGGAGTCACTACACAAGGGTATTGAGTCGAGCACATCCACTGTGGCACTTGGCAGAATTTGCTCCCCCAGGTTTCAAGCCTTTGGTAACCATGGTTGTAAACCATCAGCTGGCTCAGAGCACAGTGAACCAGCTGGCCTCCCTGTACAGGAGCCCGTGAAGTCACACTCAATAATCATAATCTCCTGCAGTCAGTGGTAAATGCTGGTGACATAACAGGATGGTAAATGAAGCATAATAAAAGCTATCAAACTGAGACAGATACAGCAACACAGGGGACAGTTATCTCCCACCTGTGCATTTCAGCACATTTGGCTCCGTTATGATTTCCTACTCATTATTCACCAAGCAAACACAATAATATCTCAAAGCCAGAACTGCATCCTCTGTTTTCACATCCGTTTCATACGCATTAATCAAGACACGGATATCACACTTCTCAAGTGTACAAGTAACTGTTGCTGAAACAAATACTTTAAACCTCCTTTTAACTGAGACAGCACGGAAGAGAAAAGGACTGCACACGGTCATTCCTACTTGAACACTCATGCTCCATTTTGGTACCAATGTCACTCATCTAGTTAATTAAGTGCAGAATCCCTTTCCTGAAAGCTTTTACAGTATCTCAAAGAGAGACGATGACAACTCCTACTGTATGCTATACTGTATTCTATTCCTGGAACAAAATTGTTGATAACTATTTACTTTTGAAAGTAGTGCGTGCTCTCTAGGAAATGACTCTACATCAAGTGGCAACATGGGAGCAAATGATTCCAGCTCACAGATAACATCTCTCAAAAAAGCAGATTTTTACTAACTACAAAGCAGTTCGATTTATACCCCTCCCTTTTCCTATTTTAAAGAGATGTCTGTTTCTCAGTTCATCGCTGTTGCTATATTACATCCCTGGGTAATGGTTCCAGAAACAGACTGCTCCTCCTGGTGTGTGGACTCTTATAAAAAGTTGCTTTACTGACAAGTGTCCAAGTTAATCAATGACTAATATCTGATACTGTGACAATCTGACCTATGAAGAGTCACCAAAAAAAAACCCCCAAAAACAAAGCAAAACAAAAAAAAAAAAACCCCACCCAAAAAACCAAAAACCCACCAAAACAAAAAATACCCACAACACCCAGACCAAGAAACAACCTCCCCCAAAATGGGCTGATACTTCCTGGCCTAGGTACAGTTCAGTGTAAGAGCTACAAATGCCAGTAAGTACCAAGGATGCCCTTTCCTGAGGTTTGCATCCTTGCTCATACTTGCACAGCACAAAGGTCCATAGAAGTCCTTTCTCCTCCTGTGTGGCCATGATTTGTTTCCAGAATATCTTTGGTACCAGCACGGATAGAACTTCACCCGTGGTCTCTGAGCTGCTTCCACTGGCTCTGGTCATGCTGGCCATACTTGGCAAACTGGTACACAGTCATCACCACATCTCATGACATGCCACAAACAGCAGAGTTGAGTGAGACCTCAGTTTAGCAGAGGGGGAAAGAGGGTATTTAACCTACTATCTCTAAACTTCCAGTTGCTTCCAAGTAGTCTGGAGTGCAACTCAAAACTAATTTAGTTTTTCATGTAACAGCTGTTGGCCTGTGTCACTAATTTGATAAAAGGATCATTAAAAAAAAAAAATAAGCCCAGAATTTTGCTAGCATTTGAGATCTTTTTCTCAACACCATTAATATTCCTTTACTCTATCACTACAGTTGCTTCTCCCTAAATAAATGATTTGGTAAAAGAATTGCAAGGAGCTGTTCTGGTGCCTTCACAAAAGTCATCCAGCTCTCAAACCTCCACAGAGCACTGTTTCTCCATAGGATGGCTGATCATTATGTCACGTGTTTAAGGGAGAAACAAAAGCAGCTTTTCAGGACCAGAAGTTATAATTCACCTAAAATTAACAGGCTTTGTTTCCACAACCCCGATATTAATCATCTAGAGAGCCTTTCACATTCACACACATTCCTGAAAATGTTCTTTACACTATTGCTCCTGCTTTAAAGGTACTGCTGCAGTGCTGGACAGGAGAATTACGAGCAGAGGGATTATTATCAGACATCCACACCAGAGGTGTCCATCAATTCCTGCCTCACCACCACTCCTCTGCTCACATCCCAGGCCTTACATCCCCTTGAGCAGCCAGTCACCCACAGTCTCGGGTCACTCGAAGCCCGGCTGCTGGTGTTGTTGGCAATTACCCCGCACAATCCTTCCTTCTCAACCCTGGGACCCTCTGCCATGCTGCCTTTTTGGCCTCAGCCTCCAATAGGATAGAACAAACTCCATCAGTTTGGAATTTCAGACCTCAATTAAAGCCATTCAAAAGACAGCTGAGCATCTCATCAAATAAAATATCATTTCTTCAAGCTTACAAATAACTATTAGGTGTTCAGTGCATTTGCTTCTTTATCAATTAACGTGAAAATACCAAGTAGATCACTACTTGAGTCTATTACAGTTCCAGTGTATTAAAACCAAAACAAAAATTTTAAAAAGGCACCTGGAAGTTGCACAGATAAAATCAAACACTATGTTTGCAAAGTGAAAAACAAGTTTAAGCTACTACTGAAATATAAAATTTAAAAGTACACACCCAAGAAAGGGTTTTCCTCCCCCCAATGACCTATTAAACATGTCAATTGAGCTACCTAAATGGTACTTTTATGACAAAGACTTGAACACGAAGTTAAAATAGTTTCCCCTAAAATACATGTTTTGCTTTTGTGTGTAGCAATATATACAAGGTATATTTTTGTATACATACATCTACATATATTTACACACAAGATGTTAATGTTACCGTTCCAAAGCTTCTCTAGACATAAGTACTTAAATATAACATAAGGAGACACGGTAATTAACCCTCATGTCATTTAAAGGCTTCCCACAATTACAAGTGTTTTACACTAGTAAATGTACTTAATGAACTGCATTCACTACTGCTACATGAAGAAAACAAAATTAAAGCTAAACCCATCAAACATTCATTGTATGTTTCTAGAGGAAATTCTGACTCTAATAACCTGGAATATGCCCTAGAGCGTGAATCTTCTGGGTATTCAGATAATTTGAATTTTAGCCAAGTAAAGACAGCACAAAATAGGTATATTGAAAATTACAGTCCAGACTATAAAGTCATACAAGGGCTACAGAGAGCAACAAAGATTCTTTTAACAGTTCACATGTTTGAACAGATAAGAAAGCATGTAATTCTTAAACAATCCTTGCAAGAAGTACAGTGGTTTCCATTTCAAGCGACTGCCACGTGCAGTCAAGCGTGCAACACCAAGAAAGGAAGTCAATGAAAAACCTTAGCAGGAGATAGTAATCTGTAGCAAAAACTTGAACAATTTTTTTTTTTTCTTTTTAATCCAATGATTGTGAACAACTGCAACGTTCCAACCGAAATGTAGTCAGCTGAACCCTCCACAGCCTTCCACTAAAAATCCTTTTGGAAAAAACGCTAAAAACTCAGTAATATTCTTTTCATCAATATGCCAATTTATCTTTTTTAAATGGTAAGTTTTGTATTACTCTACTGCTAAGCTCTTGAAAACACACTGGAATATCGGTGTAAAGAACTTGATCTAAAAGTGCAGATAAAGAAAAAGTAAAAATAAACAAAATCCCCTTAATAAAAATAGGTTTTAAAAAAGGGTTTAAAGAAAAAATTAACTGTTTATTTAGATACTGATCCTAGAAGACAAAACAAAAAGTTAGTAAGCAACATATTTTATAAGAAAGCAAGAATAATTTTCAGCAACTCTTCATTTTTGTATGTTTTCCATTCTTTTCATTTTTCTCTCAGACCATCAGCTTCACATGTTGCCTTGCAATCATTTAAATTGCAAACATGCAATCCCATTTACAAGCCAAACTCTGGTGTCCTTTCAGTGGAACACTGAAATCGGATTTAAAATCAGTTATGTATCAATTTGCAAAGGATTCTAAAATGACTGCCACTAGCAACCACCTAGACCACTGTTAAGAGTGATGTTGATGAATTACTGCATGCTGCATTTCTCTCATATACTCCACTCCAAAATGGGGAACTGAATACTGGGCGCAATCTTCTTGTCTGAACCACCTTTTGTGTTTTCTGAAGCCTACTTTATCCATACAAGCAAACAAAAATGACAACCAGTTGAAATAACGTTTTTCTGCAGACAATTAAACCGTTCACATAGAAGGCATGGCAACAGATTGAGTAAGCCACATATTTTTAGAGCAGTGCTTATGGCAACCTCTCCCAGTGCTCCAACGTAACAGAGCCTCCTAAACTAAAAAGGCTGTGGTCTTTGTCCAAGGAAGATGTTTATTTACCAGTTTGGTTTCATTCAGAGTTAAAGACGGGGTCATCCCACAGACAGAAAAAGAAAACCATCTTAAATTACTGTTTGACACACATACTGTGTAAATCTAACCTTATGAGGAACCATAAATTCACCAGAATAAAAAAAAAGAGCTGTCAGGCTTCTGTAACTCTTATATAACATAAGCAGGCATGACATCAGAGATCCCTGGGGATAATTCACTTTCCTGTTTTTTGACAAAACACATATAAAAAGCTTTTTGTCTTTGACAACCACATTTATTTTCCAAATATATGCATTACACATGTATTTTCTAAAATACCATATTCATGAATATAAAGGAATAAAGAATTCAACCACCACACAGGATGGTATATAGGGGTTTTTTGTTAATTTTCCTTAAAAATGTCATTTAAAAATAAGACTAAAAGAAACACGGTTTTAAGTAAGACTTCACCAGCTTTTGGGGTATGAAAACACATCAGGAAAATATGGATAACCATACAACTGACCAGAGTTCAAGAGCACTAGGTGTTCTATCACCAGATGACAAAGGTGAGCATGTTACATCTATTACTGATATCATCCCAAAAACCGCAAAGGATGTCTGAAGCTGTCAATGTGAAATGCAAAAGAATTGCATATAAATCTACAAATAGCTGCAAAAACCTAGCAGGGAACAGAGTACAACTGCAGAAACCTTGTACTCTGTTAAATGAACAAATATTACAATTGTTCAAGGGTTTAAAGAAAAAAGTTAACTGTTTATTTAGATACTGATCTTAGAAGACAAAACACAAAGTTAGCAAGCAACAGATTCTCCTTTTCCATACGGGAATGTGCACAGAAACATGAGGCAAACGCCAGACTAGTAGTACCTAAACTATTATTCTACATCTAAAATACTTCAAGTACTAATAATGATGAATAAAACAATGGAGAAAGGAACAAAAACCTACCTGCAAAAACATGCAGTTACTCAGCAGAAATCTGCATCCTGCATGACTGCAACACTTATGGTTTAGAGAATAATAAAGGTAGATAAAAATATTTCAGTTGATTCACTTCTTGTGAGTGCTGTGCTATGAGTGGGTGTTGAGGCTGGATTTCACAGGACTTAAACATAAGAAGAATTCTTCATATGCAGAAAACTAAGAAAAGTTACTTAGAAATTATCTCAGCAGTGACCAACGGGTAGATGAGACCCTTAGGTGGATGATGTAGGTACGTTAAGTTCTACAGTCCTACCACGGACTATATGGTCAAAGCAACTGAGAGCACCCAAGTAGACAGCACTTAAATTTAAAGATAGCCATAGCAGTCATTCACTGAGGGCAGAGAGTTATCTCCAGCAACTACAACAGGAAAATCAGACCTAGATGGCCACCTACATCAACTCCTCATGAGTGACTGTGAAAGCCTGTGCACAGCTCATTGTGTGAAGCAGCCTACACCAAACTGCAGTACCAGGGAGAAGCAAATAAGCAATGCGAGTCATGGATCCAGACAGTCAAGCTGGCAAATCAGGATACAAACTGAGAAGAGCAAGCAAGGTGGCGGCGACATCTAAAAACACACTTTGCAATTTAAATACAAATCAGTCTATTGCAACCACACATATGCCAGCAATACTGGCACATCATTCATATATCTTTAAACCTAAGAAGAAAGTTTAGATGGATGATTGGATACTACCAGTTGTCTCAAAACATAAGTAAACTTGTGTGTATTTGACCTGCCCACCTCTCCATGCAGGTCTTTTATCAACTGCCTTTCTAGCCCAAGACCCAAATTACTCCTTACAAGATTTATTCACTATTCTTTAAGTTGGGTAACAACAACTCACAGATACCACACAAGTAAGCCTCCAGCCAAACATCCCAAACATAGTCCATCCTGCATTTCCATTTGAGGTTTTATCATTATAATCTAAAATATGATGGAAAAATCTTCCTGCCTTATGTGATTTTTTTTCCTCCAGTCATGGTCAGTAAAAAGAAATATTTACATCTGTTCCTGGTTCACATGCATGAAAAACATTTTAGAAAATGAAAACGGGCTTTAAATAATTTAAATTCCAATACTAAACCTTCAAAAGTAAATTACCTACAGAAAGTACATGTGTGGGTGTATTCCTGTTTCACTGCATCAACAGCCTTAATCAGGCTTGCATACTATTTCTGATTATGGTTCATTATATAAAATCACGTTGATAACAGTTCAGCAAGAACGGTCCTTCACCCTTCCTGAAAAAAGGAAATATCATTCTTGCACCACTTTTCACCCTTGCTGTACATGTGCGGGGGTGACTTTCTCTGGCCACCCCTGACTTTGTGGAAGCCATGACAGCCAAGTGTAAACCACAGGAATATCCTTGAACTCTCCATCAGTAAAAAGGCTGCGGCTCCTCCCTCTGCTGAGTACGGTGACTCCTGCAGACAACTCCTCAGCTCCACCTGCCCCTGCAACCCCCCAGGGCCTGCAGATCCTCCCCAAAAGGCAGACTTGGAAGGCTAATGCACCTCCCTGCTCATATGAAGTCAAAATTATTCCAAGTGCATCAGCTGGAGCCACATAGCTCCTGCTCACAAGCTGAAGGCCCTGCTCGGAGTTCTGAGGAGTAGTTAGGAATACAAACACTACTTTGAAGCCAAATGTGCCTTCTTTGATTCGCAGGGCTGCATTTTAAGCAGGCACAGGTTGGTTTTTGGTTTCGTGTCTACTCTTCTATTACTCCAAAATGGGGATTTCATCGATATAATTTATTTTCTGTTAACCAGATCAGTATCTGAAAGCTACTAGAAAATATCAGCAATTGTGAAGCATAGCTTATTACTTTTCAGTAGGATTTCTGACCAGAAAGGGATCATACCTGTGCTTGACAATTTAGTTGTCAAATTTCAAGATAAATTGGGTCTTAATTTCACCCTGTAAAGACGATTTTGTACCTCCTTCCATTGAGAAACTTTGCTCAGTGATACGATCACTCTTAAAAGCAACTCATCTTTCTATACTGCGACACGTTTTTTTTTCTAGAGAAAAGCTTTTGGAAAAGCGGTTGTTTTTTTATGACAATTTCAGTAGCTGATTCAGTGAACAGTCTGATGCTAGCACTACTCAGTTTTCATCATAATGCAAAACTTTATCCTCCCACTAAAGAAATCCTCTTCAGTAATTACATGAGTTTAATTCTCTAAGATTTTACAAAAAGATGCCAATATAATTAAGCTGGTTTATGCGAACATATGTGTTTGGAGGAGGATTGCAGGAACAAAAAAAAAAATTAGCCCATCAGCTCAATTTGCATTGTAACCCTCAGGAAATCACCTCTATTCTTCAAGCCTACCATGAGCACAGCACTGAGATTAGACCAGAGAAATCTATTTGGAGCTGGTTGCACACACACATAAAAAAGTAAGATGTTACACCTCAAACCACTGTATAGCTAAATCTACAGATATTTCTTTTTTTCACTACTTTGTACTTCATGCCAACCATACAGTCAACATTTGCCAAATTCAGTGAGTCAGTTTTAGAAGTAATAAGACAAGGCTTAAAATACGATCACAGTTTTTTAAAACTGCCTGATGAGCATGGATTCTGAAGATCACAGAAGTGCTTCAAAATATTAACTTTTATAATAAAAAATTTGATTTCCATCCAAGTAAAGTACTTAGATTGGTTTCTGCTCCCCTGTACATTAGTACTGACTTGCCAGAATTTCCACTGAGGATAAGCACTCATTCTTGTTGAAAATCTCTCTGATATGAAACACAAAATTTCTGATAGTCTTGAGAGGTTCACTTCAGAAAAGGGCGTAAATTTTTGGAGAATCTTTTCTTTCTTACTAGAACAAAACAAAACAAAACAAAACAAAACAAAACAAACCCACAAGTACTGGAAGAAATCCTACAGCAAAACAAAACAGATTTTTAAATCTTTAGTCTGTTTTTGAAGTTCTGAAAGGGGTGGGGGGGAACTTGTGAGCTAGAAATTGATGGCATATCCACTGAAATATTACAAACAGTTCTCTTACCACAGAAACAGAAAATTCCTATAAAGCAACGAACAAATATGCATAATCAGTCATAAATCATAACCATGACTTATGGATGCCAAAACCTTGCTAAAAAGGTGGTCAGGTAAGTTCATATATAAAAAATGTCATCAGGGGTTTCCAGTGCAAATAGTTCCACACGAATTTGGGGAAGTTCCTCAGTCAGACTTCTAGAAACTAGGAAAACATAGCATGAGATACACAACTATTTATTTGCTTCGCTTCTACTTTTCTCTGCCATACAAACAGATACAGCACTTGCTTGATTCAGAACTGATCTTGGCTATGTTCTTACATAAGATGAAATTACCAAGTTTCATTAGGAAGAGAAATTAGCTTAATGGAATAAACGTTTTTTGTATTGCCATCTCAGATGAAAAGCAGGAGCAAAGTCCTTGAAGACTTGAAACCTGCACTGGTCCAAAGTTTCAGTTAAAAACTTGGCTACTACTTCTGTATTGTGAATCTGTCTCCCAAAATCCACGTGCTACTCTACTGCAATGGCTTTTAAAAAGGGTCATTAGGTCAGAACAGCCCATAAACTACAACAAACAAAGAAACAGGCAAGGAACATAATAGGAAATGTTTGGGAATTGGTAGTATAGCCTAATGTAGCTTCTGGAAACTAAATTATTTTCAAAAGTAGGTTGACTTCAAAATGCTCATTTAAGACCTATGGCTCGAGACATCAGCTATTCACAAGGCTGTCTGTCAAATTACAAAAAATAGGCAGTTTTGTGTTTTGGTAATTTGCAAGTATACGCAGTCAGAGCATGAGGACTACCATCTAACAGGTTATTTTAAAAGCTTGCTTGAGTACTTCTCCTATCACAGCAATTGCTCTAAAAGCTCTTTCCTTGAAAGCCCTGTCTACCCTACTGAACCTGAAACATGAGCATTTAAACACAAACATTTAAGTCCCCTCTGAATTGCCCCATAAAGGAGACTTTGGGTCAGCCCTTACTGATTATAGATCAAGCCTACAAAACCACACTCTCCAAACTACCATTAATTAGCTAGAGTAGCACTCTTCACCCACAGCTCACAGAAAACCTTTTGTCAAAGCCATGGGAGATAACAGGATAATGTAAATCAAAAACAGAAGAGTGGAAAGGCACAAGATAATTTTAGCAGTCAGAGGATCTGAATAATAAGAAAATAAACAGTGTATGAAAAGAATGTGCCTGAAAAGACAAGAAACCTAATACCCTCTTTTCCTTTATTTTATTTATACATTCATTTATCACATCCAATAAAAAAACTGCTACAAAGCCTTCTTCCTAAAACAGAAGAGAAAGCTTTGATTTCAAGGTGAAAAGTACATTATATACCATCAACAGAACCTACCTTAAATTGAAAAATCTGCCTACACTGGGGGATATTACAGAGCTGTGCACTGTCAGTATACAACAGTACTGTATAACTGATAATTAACAAAAAAAGGCAGCTTGTGATTCTGACATATTCTAAATTAACTGTGCAAAGAGGGCACTGGGAACAGATCAGTATCGCCATTATTTAAACTACATTTTTTTGAGAATCAGTATCATAACTTCCCACTCATACAAAGTCATTGCATCAACTCCCACTAACTCTATCTTACTTAACTTCAAGAAGAAAAGTCATCAGTTCAAAGTATGTCGAGAGAAAATATTTTAGTTGTGAGTATATGTGGAATGAGAGCAAAATAGGAAGGTGCAGGGAGAGAAAAAAAGCAGAATATAAGGCTGCATGAAGGTCGCATGCAAAGAAACTGGGACGATGCTGCATTAGTGCTAATACATATGAAAATTAAATCAATGGATCTCCTTCCACTGCTCCTGCAAATCATCACTTAGAGATTAAAGCATCTTGGAATCATGGAATAACATTCCTTTGAATACGTCATAATCTCATTTACATGATGCTAAAATTCTTGAGTTCATTACACTTCACAGACTGAATATGATGATTATTGCTGCTGTGAGAATTAAGTTTTAGCAATCCTGGTTACATCTGAAATCTTTGTGAAAACTATTCACCTTCCAAGTACAGACTAAGAAAAAATATTTTGAGGAACAGAAGACAGTTTAAATTCTCAGTTCTTACTTGGCATTGTGTTTTCATCTAAATTATATACCCAAAGTAAAGTAATGCAGTCCTATATTACTAAAGCAATTGAAAAAAAGGAATAAATTATAAAAAGATTGTTTGTTTTAAAGTACAGTGTCCTGGTTTTGGCTGGGATAATTTTCTTCACAGTGGCTGGTATGGGGATGTGTTTTGGATTTGTGCTGAACACAGAGCTGATGATACAGAGCTGTTTTTGTTATCGCTGAGCAGGGCTTACACAGAGCCAAGACCTTTTCTGCTTTTCATACAGCCACACTGGTGAGGAAGTTGGGGGTGCTTGGGAGGCTGGGAGGGGACGCAACCAAGGACAGGTGACCCCAGCTGACCAAAGGAGTATTCCAGACCATGTGACATCATGCTCAGGATATAAAGTTGGGGGAAGAAGGAGGAAGAGGGGGACATTTGAAGTGATGGTGTTTGTCTTCCCAAGTCACTGTTGCATGCGATAGGGCCCTGCTCTCCCGGAGACAGATGAACACCTGCCTGCCCACGGAAAACAGTTGATTCCCTGTTTTGCTCTGCTTGTGTGAACAACTTCTGCTTTCTCTATTAAACTGTCTTTATCTCAACCCATGAGTTTTCTACCTTTTACCCTTCCAATTCTCTCCCTGATCCACTGGTGGGGGAGTGAGTGAGCAGCTGCATGGGGCTTGGCTGCTGCTGGGGTTAAACCACAACAGTAATTCAAATGTTTCATTTTTTTCCATTGTACCAACCCTATTTTTATTTCGATACATTTTCTGCCGCAGTACATCAACCCATAGCCCTAATGATACACCAGCAGAACCAAACTCCTATCAAGAGGAACACCTTCCTCCCTACCTCACATCTCCTCAAACAAGAGGTCAGAGTTCCCTCTAGGTGTGTCCACAAAAGAAAACAACAGCATCGAGAACACAGACCTAAACTGAACTTCATTAAAGACAGAAGGCAATGCTCAGTGCAGAGATGAAGTAAAAGCTGGAGAAACAGAAACAGTGAAGAAAACTACTTGTGAAGGTAATTCAAGTACACCCAGAAAAATTAGCTTCCGGTTTTAAAAACCACAATAAAAAGCTCATGAATAGAAAACGATTTAAAATACTACTAAGAAAATTATTTCTTAACTGACTTACGTATCAGCACAGGCACTACTATATGTACTTAAAATAATGTATAAACACACCTTCATCACCACTGATAATACGGGAATTTCTATAAAGATAGGCCAAAAAATTAGACCTGCATTTCTGGGAAATGACCCAGCAGGTAACAAATTATTGTACTGTTTCTGACTTGCTGGTAATATGTAGTGCTGTAACAATCTGGTGAGCAGTCTGAACAGATGCTGACTGATAATGAGAAGAAGTAGCAGCAGAAAAATGCTGTGTTTCTAGGGTATTGATCCTTACAAATATGACTTTAAATCAACAACCTAACTGCCAGCAGAGAGGCTGTATTAGCACTTCATTCCTGTGGCTAATGATCAATAGTTAATCAGCAGAGGAGAAAATGAGCAGAGAGAAGCCATTGGTGCATACAGGGAATTACCAGATACTTTGAAATACTTGTGCAAAATTAAACACGTTGGCAATGGGAAGACAACAACCCTTTACTAAGAAACAGTACACTTTTATGCATGAAAGGGCAGCATAAGTCATTTATTATCCAAATCACTATTCAAAGCAGAGCTAAGTAAGCACATAGCACTGTACTACTATATTTTGCAGGTAAACTCATTTCACATATAGTGAACAGTTAAAAAAATCCTCTTCTGCATTCTTAGATTCTTTGAGAAAAATTTTAAGTCTTTTTCGAGCACTTCCACGTTGTCAGGTAAAACTGCCAAGCTGAGGGACTCAGGAATGCAGTGTTCCTACAAGTGGCTTTAAAAGCCTGGATTTGGATAAGAAAAGAAAAAGACAAAGATTCTCTTTGTTCCTTCTGGGTGGTATACTCAGACCTTAATTATGACTTAGTGATCCTTTAATTAAACTCATTTGCCACACACTGCCAACAACTCAGTATCTTCCAGAGCAGACCACCATTGTCAAGTATCTAAGAACTAACAGGTTAAGAATTACAAATCAAACTTCAGGCTCATAAGCACCTGGTTCAAAAAAAAAATTTCTTTTCAACCAGTGCTCACTCTACTATTATGCATGAAAAACCCTTATCAGTAGAACTTAATTAATCCTCTTGTTAAATCTATAAAATAAATGCAGGGATAGGATGAAGATCAGATTTTAAGTGGGTTTTTTTGGCTAGTGTAACAAAGGTGACCTGTAAGCCAAATAATTACTTAAAACAACCACTCCGTACACAACCAAACCAAGAAGGACACCAGGCTATCCCACAAAAGATGTGCAATAGTGAGGTATCAAATTCTTTAAGCAAATGGAAAAAAAAAAGTTCATCACTAAGGAGCTCCCATTATCAACAAGCTACAGTTTTGGCCAGAGAATGCATTGCTGTGGTGTGCAATGTGGTATGCACTGCTTCTCTGATGAAGTCACTAGCCAGAATAAAAATAGACAGCAGTATGGATCTCTCTTCAAGATAGGGGTCCCTCTTGGATCTTTTTACTTTATCCATAGAGGAAGAAAGTAAGCACTGACAATGGGTAACGAAAGACTAACAAAAATCTACTGTGAAACAATCCCCAAACTCATCTTCCATTCAAGAAGAAAACATGCAGGTATATCCAACGTAATCACATAATTTGTTTTCAATTGTCTTCCTATCACCTCAAAATCTCAGTGTTATTTCCTTTTTCTCCAAAATCACGGGCCAAAGTTGATTTCTATGTCCTTTATGTACACAAGTATTTTTTGTGTACATCAAGGATATAGAGTATATTTTGCATACATTAATAAATCAAGAATAGTAGGGGGTTTCCTGTGAAGAAGAGACAGAAACTTCAGTCAATGGCTCTATTAATCTGGCAGCAACTGGGTTTCCCTTCCATGCTCCTTCCTAACGATGCATGCAGGAATGTATCAAAGATTTTTCACAACAGAATGATTCACTTCCCAAGTAAAAATTGAAAATAAAAAAAAAGAAAACCAAGTATTTAAAAAATGGAATAATGAGCTGCAAATCTAGCCTCCTCTTCTACACTACCTCCAAATTATGAGATTAATTTTTTTATTCTACTATGTAAGGCGCTAGAATGCACATGAATAGGGGCAGTAATCATCCTACACATCATGCCACCTTCATTTTTAGGTTCAATTTTTAGTATTCCTATACTACATTTTCATCACTAGTTCTACCTACTATGTCAGTGGCAGGAGATCCGAGTCATCAGAAGACAGTGGCATTTCAACTAGTTATGGCTGTGTCAATGAAGAACTTGCAGCAAGATGGAAAAACACAACTGAAACTGGAGAACAGCATAAAACAAACTTTTCTCTGCCTTCTGCAAAAGGTTCTTCTTTGGCCTGGTGTAGTAAGGGAGAGAGAATTTACTACAGAGATTCAGGAGACTGAAGCTTAAGTCCTGTGCACCATTGAAATCCTACTGAACACATTCACTGTGAAATCCCAATATTGCACAGAACATGTGCTGGCCATCCCATTAACGTTGAAAGTTACAATACAGCAACAGCTTTTATCTGATACCCCATAGAGCTATCAACTAGAGAGAAACAAATAAATAGAATGCACTAACATGACCTACACTTCCAAATAAAATGGTGTTTCTGTGAATCGTTACAAACTGAGAACTTACAGAGTTTCATAATTTGCATGGTCCTGGAGTTTGCTGCTCAGATCAATTATTTAACCGATGCTGATGTGCTTTAACAACTGCTTTTCATTTACAGAAGTTAAGGCAGTTATGAACTGGAAGACAACATTAATCCTAATTAGCTTTGATCCCATCATCAAAAAGAGCTGGATCATCACTCTGCTGAAGATTTCTCAACTTAGTGCTTAGGAGATTGCCTGTTGGGAATTGTTTGGGGTTCTTGTCTTGTGCTGCCATGAGCTTCCTGAATATCTACATCTGTGTAACATGCTTCTCAGAGAAGCCTGGAAAAAAAGGACTCAATAAAATTATAGAAGTCTCCTGTCAAATAATTTATCCTGATCATAGTACTCACAAAAGGAGGAACAGTTTGGGTAAACTGCAGTTTAGGTAAATCAGGAACAAGCCATATAAGGAGCCTGTGTTCTGCTTTGTACAGTCTTTTCCTCTCTTTTCTTGTTTTTCTTAAATGCGGTGGGTTTTATATATTTTGTGGTGTGGTTTGTTTTTTTTTTTTTAAACTGCATTCTGACACAGATAAATCAAAGGTAACTGAGAAGTTTCTGTGAAACCAAGCTGAAGGCTCCAACTTTCAAGGAAACAAAGAATAAACTCCTGAAACACCACTGGCCCCAGTGGAACAAAGTGGACGAAAAAAAAATGGACAAAACAAACATTGGTAAGAAGAAAACATAAAGGATGGAAAGAAATGAAACCAACACCTCCCACCCTGCAGCCCTGACTCACATCACCAGTGGTCACTGAGACCAACAGGCCCCATTTATTCGTACAGCCCTGGTGCTCTCCTCTCCCCAGTAGATGGATCTTTATATCCTTTCTGTACATGAAAGACTAGGGCTGGGAGCAAACCTGCAGATGCACACTGCCTGGCAAAGCAGGTGGCAGCAGCACCTGTAGCCACTCAGGATCACTCAGGTCTAGAGTTGACCCAGCTGTTTCTCAGGGAATGTCTAGACTACTCCTCACTAAAGCACCAATTTCACAATTTACTCCATACCAAGGACTTTACACCTCTCATCAATAGAAATCAGCAGCCAGTTAATATCAAAAATGTCTGTGGATGGTTTGGGGTTTCTTCCTCTTTTAGAGTGAGGGAGAAGGAGTGAAAAAAAAAAAGCAAATCTAGTCACAAAAGCCCCACTTCCTTAGCAAACAGACTAAATGCAGTACCCATACAAGAGATCTCCTTGAAAAATAAACCAACAGATGAGGGAAAGGATTTACATAGTGAAAATTCTTGTATATTGACAAAGAACAGAAACTTCAAAAGGAGTACTTGTTAAAAGACCCAATCTAACAGTGCACAAGGTAGGCCAGGAAATTTTCGCATGACAGGGCTGCTTTTCACATGTCTTTAAACGTGAAGCCAGTAGCTGCTAATTGGTAAGAATGGAGGAGATCCCACCCAACACCTGCTACAGCAGTTCGGTTTAATAGCAGTCCTTCAGTAGCTTCGACAATTACTCCCACACTCCCCTGTGAGAGACTAATGGTTTGCTAAAAATAAAACCCAGATTAGCGTCTACAGCGAGCCGCCCGAGATAGCCGCTGTTCGACAGAAGGCGGCATGGAACAACCTGGTGATGAGCTGATGCCCAGACTTCAAAGGATCCCATCCTGCATCTAGAGATCTGGGTGCCTGGCTAAAATGGCAGGATGCAATATTACTTTCTGTTCGTTTTATTATTTGCTACAGCCTGCATCTTAGCACACAGTAATAGCGTTCATACTTATGCAGTGGGGAATAATCAGTACCAACCTCAATTTGTGTACAGCAGCTGCTAAAAGCTGAAGCTGCCAAGAAACCTAAGATAACAAAGCAAAACACCCCCCACACACACACCTCCCCTCCCCAAGCTGTACCAGCAATTAGTGACATTTTCACTAGTATGTGAATCTTTAGCAAGCAGACCAAGTCTTACCAAGTTACAAGGGCAGGGGAGGATGGGAAAAAGAGCAGAAAATACCGTCTAAAATTTCTCTGAATATGATATATAACATGATTGTCAAAACCATTAATCTGATGCTCTGGTTTCCTTATTTTTATCTCTGTCCTTTCAGTGGAAAGTATTTCAAAAGAAAATCATGAAATATAAAAACTAGCCTTAAAACTTGATTATTTTACTGCTTCAGTTTACCTCCTGATTTACACAAGAATTGTGTGTAATTTGTGCTTTACAGCTTCAAGTGCAGTTGTTTCAACTACAGTTTCAGCTTCCTCAGTGATGTCTTAATGGAGGCTGAAGATGTCAATGGAAGGTCTTCACTGCAAAGAAACAGGAGTATCGTACTTCTGCAGCTTGTATGCAGGATGCAAGTAACAAAGACCATACTGATCTTCCAAAGAATTGCTCTTATCTGTTTTAAAATACAGGCACTAACAGACCACAAAAGCAGCCAATATAAAAAAGAAAGCATTTTTTAAAACCACATACTTATTTAGTCCTGTAAGAAAAAGTCTGACTCCAGGACAAAAAAATTATACAGATTGAGTTTTGCCTTATGTTAAATACTAAGAAAACAATCTAAATTTATAGTGAGAAAAATTTAATCTTTTGTCAAACACTGAAGGAAAAAAAAAAGGGTTCCATGTGATAAGATACTGTGTAAAGAAAAAAGCCTCACAAACAACTCTGATCTTGTTTTATGGAAGCAAGCCAAATTAATTCCATCCTTCAAACCTACAAGACACTGTTGCCGCACAGAAGAAACACTTTACATTAATTACAGTTGCTCTCAAAAGAAAGTAGCCATCATATGAAATGATTACTATCTTACCTGGTCAAATGGGTTAGATTAAGAAAAGACATCAGCTCTAGAAAAAACTACAGGTCTGGATTTCCCCCCTTAGAAATAACATGGAAATTTCTGTCTGCGTAGGAGGATAAGAAGAGCCAAAACTCCATTTGTTTTTCATTTGTGTGAAAAACTTAACATTTTTAAAAGATATGGGGACATCACAGATGAGGCCACTTGCAAGAAATACGTCTTCCTGTACAAGTAAGATACCACCAGATCACAGGTGGCGATGTCAGAAGCTGAGATGAGACATTACACCTGAAGAAAATACAGACAACTCCATAAGAAGAGAAAGATTCGTGGCTAAGAGGCAACAGAATTGCAGCACAGAGGTTCCTTCCCTTCAGCCTAGAGACCTAATGACCAACACCTTGATTGAACAATCATTACTTAGGAACAATATCCATCACTTCCAAGACACATTTTCTCTAGTGCCTTTTATTTGGTTTCATAGCTATCAAATATTTTTAACTATCTCCAATATAATATTCATTGAATAAAAAACAGTTCAAAAATCACCAGAAACATGATAATTAAAATTTAACACTAATGCATATGAAGAAGGGATCTTTTATTGTGTGCTTCAGTTGAAAGAGGAAGGTATCACATGATATGGATGTGAAGTTTCAAATAAGGATGTAAAGGTTTCAATCCCACAGAAACTATTGGGCTGTTTATGCCTCAGCAGTTACACTCAGGCAAGACCCACCAAATAAACTGCAGAAGTACGATACTCCTGTTTCTTTGCAGTGAAGACCTTCCATTGATCTCTTCAGCCTCCATTAAGACATCACCGAGGAAGCTGAAACTGTAGTTGAAACAACTGCACTTGAAGCTGTAAAGCACAAATTACACACAGTTCTTGTGTAAATCAGGAGGTAAACTGAAGCAGTTAAAATAATCAAGTTTTAAGGCTAGCTTTTATATTTCATGATTTTCTTTTGAAATACTTTCCACCGAAAGGACAGAGATAAAAACCAGAGCATCAGAAAACCATTAGTTACGTGGTCTGCAAGGTTAACATGCATTTCTCTATAAAAAGAACCTTTCCACAATAATCCCTATTAGGGAAAACTGCATTTTACCAGAGAGAAAGAAATAACTAAGACCAAATTGGCAAGTGTCACTGTTACCACAGAAATTTCTTTTCAGACTTGTGTGAAGAAAAATATCACCAGCTTGTTCACAATGAAGGCCTCCCACATGATTATGTGGCACATGAAAATAATTTGTTGATTCTAAAGCTTGTATGGATGCACATAATCTGCCTTTGTCTCATAAAATAGGGATGATATGTGCAAAAAATTCCCTTTATTGTATTTTACTATCATTCAAAGAGTGTTCCCAATTTCTGTTTTACACAGAAAAGCAAATGGCTACTGAATATACCAGTTTATAGTTAATTTTTTACATAGTATCATATTTTCTTTTAATCAACCGGGACTCATTTTATTATTGAGCACAGTGGAAGACATGTTTTTATTTCAAGCTTGATTACAATATTGCAGAGTGACACAGGTACTGCATGGGCCAATCAAGGCTGGTGCTCAGCTGGGTCTTCTCTTCACAAACCAGGACGGCCTGGCTGGGGATGGCCACAGCAGCCTTGGCTACTGTGACCAGAAAGAGAGGTGGTTAAGAACTTGAGGGAAATGACAAAGAAGAGTAGTACAGCACACAAATCTGGACTGTGGAAGAGGTGCTGCGGGAAACAGAGACACCTTTGGCTAAATAGTAAAATCCTGATTGAGTCCAGGGCAAAAAAAAATTCTGTAAAGGAGGCAAAAGTAGGCAGACACTCACAAGGAAGTATCTGTAATCATCATCACTACATGTAAGCACCAGTAATTTAAGACCTATAAATAACTTGAGACAAAAAAAAAATCACTTTAGTGAATGGATTAAGAAATAAACCAAAATGCTGATAGATCCAAAAGAATTTAAGAGCAACCTTGCATATTACTGATCGTTATAGTTAGAAATTCCACCAGATTTTTTTTTCCATTAGTTCTTTTGTTCATAAAAACTATGATGGAAACACAACAAGCACATTCCTACACTGGAGATTCTGAATCTCCAACCATTGAATTAACTTCTCTTTATTTCCCTCTATCACCCAGATTCCAAGGGTATTCCACACAGCTCCACATCGTGCCCTAACTGTTCCCCTAACAGACCCTGATGATACTGCTACAAAGACATTACATCATCCACTCCAGAAACAGCACATTAACTGGTCTTACACCTCACGGAATACAGCTCAAAGAAACAGATCTCCCCCTTCCCAAAGTGCTTATCCAGTCATTAAAGACATGGGTATACCTTATTTCAGGCAAAGATCAAATACTCTGAAACTTTACTTTATGTTACTGCCCTCTTGCTTAAAATACTAAAAATTAAAATCCCGGAATGAAAAGAAAAATCCACATTGTTGTTTAACCTCTAAGTGACTGTAATTGACCTACAAAGACGAAACCTAATTTTGGACTTTGACAATCAAGCTAACTTGCTGCAAGGAAAAGCCTCAAGTTCATAAGAGACTAGCATAGTAATACAGAGAGAAGGTGACACTGTGGCTGTTTAGATGCAAACTGTTGGCGAGTTGCTGGAAAACCTACATTTCTCTTAGGAAAAAAGGCAAACAACACCAGAAAAGACCAACAAAATGGCTGCAATTAACTGGCAAATATGGCATAACTAAGTTTTCAGAGTGAGCTGGCAGCAACGAAAAACTTTATGTACAGCAGATTAATTTTAATTTTTGAAGCAGAAAATTACATGACTCAGCCTGTACTCATCATCTCTATGAAGACATCATTCTGCTGCTGAAATGTCAGCTCCTCAGCTTCAGCACACAGCAGAAACTGAAGCACAATGTTTGCTTTCTTTTGTAACTTAGGTTTTTGGCTGGGATTCTCAATAGCTCTGTCCTTTTTGCAAGTTTGAAGTAAAGCCAATGGCACACTCTGCCCACCAGCAAGTCACACCAGGAAGAACAGATGTATCTCCCACGGTCCCGTCGCGCTCCGCTCCGCGACGCGCTGGATTGCTCCGGCCGCTGTTCAGCGCTGTAACCAGCTGTGCCCCCCTCGCCTTCGCAAGCCAGTGCCATGGAGAAATTAACTATTCATTAACAGCATATTAACTAGCACCGGTTCTTCTCATCAGTAACAATATGCTCACTGTCCTTAAAGGCCATTATTTGCAGTTTCTACCCTAATACACACAAAAAAGCAGAGAGTATGCACCAGAAACCAGAATAAGTTAAGAGTCCGTTTCATCACAGGTTTTTGGGTAGGTATTTCAGATCAGCAATTTTTAGTACTGGCCCGAAGGCAGTCAGGTAAGCATTTAAGTTGTAACTGAGGTAAGTATTCAAGCTGCAGTTTAGCACAATGCTACATTTGTGTAGGCCCTAGTAACATCTTGAATGGTTTAAGACTTGACTTTTTTTAAAGACTGACTACAGATGTGATATTTTGTATGTCCTCCTTTAGCCTCAATCCAGATTTGCACATTAACAAACACTACATCACAAGTTAGCTCCAAAGTAATAAAACTAAGACGCTGTCCCCAAATATTACACCATGTTTATCAGTTTAATAATTTAATTTCAGAACAAAAGCCATTAACAGAATTATTATACTGCTCCTGAGGTTTCACTCTACATGTAATACACTTGCAAACATAAGTAACACAAGAAAAATTCAAAAACAAACCCAGCCCCCAGCATGCTTTAAACAATTCCCTTATGTTGTTATGGAAACTAAATATCTATGAAGAAGCAAGAACAAAGGGGTTGAGGGGGATCTCACTGCAAATCCTCCTGTATATTCTGTAGGCACTTCATTTTTTCTCCATTGCAGATTCAAGTGAATGTGCAGTACTGCTCCACACATCACATCCTTCCCTCTTCCCTCCCTTCCCACTCCCCCAAAAAATGTAGGTAAATATTTTAAAATGTTATTGGAGATACTGAAGCAGGAGGCTGAAGCAAAATTGGATTCTTCTATACGGAGGATGGTTGCGAAATCAACTGTTCCATGAGACCATTCAATTCCCAAATCTGTCTTTAAAGAGAACAGATTTGCTTGCTGTCCCAAGCAATCTCCTTGTGCAGTTTCTTTGGAAATGAAACTCTGGAAACACGTCAAAACTCTAGAATAGGTAAAAGAGGACAAAGCTATTCTCATGTAGGATTCTACAGAAAAGAAAGAGGGACAAGCCAAGACCCCTCTTTCTGCCTTCCGTGTCCCTGCTCCCAAAAGTTTTGATAAATATAACCCAATTTAACTGATATTGACAAAAACAGAAAACCTGATGGTGAGCAAAATACAGATCAAGAATCTGTTCTGTAAAATTTGAGCTTAAGTGCCAAGGAGATTTATTTGACTATATCTGTATTTTTTGATTTGCCCATGGGGACAAGAATTCATGGTTTTAAGTGAAAACCACAGACTTTTAGCCAATAAATAATATTTTGCAGAGGGGTATGGTGGGACCTTCTCTGGAAGTAGATGTCTTCTGGTTTAATTTCAGTATCTCTAAAGCAAGTATCAGAAAAGAATTTCCCCAGATAATTATTAGTAAATGTGTCTGCAAGACTATATGAATAAAGTTGCTCAATTTTCCTGCACGAGAGAAATCAGGTTAATAGTATGGACAATAGTAGGAAACAGAGACTATAGAGATGGGATCTGCTGATATACTTTTCAATTTTTCAGAGACCCTTTGTGTAAATGCAAACTGTTTTTTGAGGCTTACCAAGACCGCTTTTCGGGAAAAATCTGCCTAAGTGAAAAAAGTCCCCATCCCTAACAGCATCTTCCAAATGATAAATTCCTACATGAGGTTTTAAGCACTTTTAGTCTAGGTTCAAAAAACAGTACATATTCTTTTTTTTTCAAATTTACACTTTAAAAATGAAAAGGAAATATTTGATTCATAAATCACTTGTGCTGTGTAAGTTTTAACTTCTTACTCTAGTGCCTGGCACACGCTTTACAAACTTGTAATATAATTCATCAGTGAAGGGGGAAGAAACAGCATTTCCAGCATGTACCATCTTTGAACCCATCCAGGATTTTAGAAAGGTTACAGCATAGCTGCAGCTTAGGCAATTCACACTGCCTCGTCACTTTAGGTACGGCTTCAGCAAACTTCTTCCAAAACACATTAGCATCATGTTGCACACTCTAGATAAAGTACTACATATCTATAAATAATAAAAAAGGTAAGACAGCATCTGTAATTGTGACCCTTAAAGATACTTCAGCAAGTGTAGCTCAGACAGAAAAACGCTAGTAACAAATACAACCTTGAACCATGACAGTAAGAGACAACTATTAATAGAAGGTTCATCTGCAGTCTTGCTTTACATTAATACAGAAAACTGCAGTAAAAATCAAAGTTCACTAACATCAACAATGTAGAATTTTTCATGCTTATCATCGGCCGAGTTCCATCTCGGCCGATGATAAGCATGAAAAATTCTCAGAATTTTAAAAGTGTTTTGCATCTAGAAGAGTATATTCCTCGGGTCTTTGAAAGCAGCACTTAATGACAATGTGACATGACCAAGGAGAATTTGCTCCTGCTCATGGAGAAACTACTAGAGTAGTTTTCCTTTTCCTCCTGTCTTCTTGGAGACCACAGTGAAAAACCCAGTGACATTGTGGCAAAACACCACCCAACCCTAATCCTAAGCAAAGTGCACAAATTCTGGGAGCCATTTTGCAGAGCTCAGAGATCACAAACACACTCACAATTTACATTCACTAAGATGCTAATTATCTTTCAAGGAGATACTTAGGAAAAGTGACTCAGGTGTGACTAAGAGCAGAGGTGTTGAGAGCAAGGTTTACTAATACATTTCTAAACATTTTTCAAATTTTCTATCTTTTGGCCAAGATGTTGTGTTATTGGACCCAGAACTGAAGAACAGAAAACATCCAACATTCCCCACCTCTGGGGCTTAGAAGATTACAAACATTGTCTCAGCTGTTAAGCCCGACAATCTTCAACCATTGACAAATACCTATTTATAACATTTATTTCACATTTTGTCAAAAATTAATTAGGCAGAGTTCTGGATACCCCTCTAGATCTGCCAGATAGTACCTTCTATACCTTTTGAAAGCTAGCATTTTGAGCTTTTTTGGTAGCACAGCTAGATTACAAATAAGTGAAGGATGGAGGGAAGTTTAACTTGATACCAGTTTGGCAGTCCAGGCAATTATACACACGTAAAACTACAAAAGACAAATTAAGCAAAGGCCACAAATTATTAAGGATGTCACTCATTCCATTCAACTGCTACTTGATAACTTTAACATTCTTTCAAATTAGGATTAGTAACCCAATATCCCCAAAGGCACAACCCTATAAAGCAGTTATTTTCAAAGCACTAAGGTGGTTCTCAAAGCTCTCAGAAATCAGTGTACCAAGAAATCATGCCAAGCAAAACCAAAATGGTTTCTCCTCATCAGAGAATCATGGAAGATACTGTCCTGTCTGTCCACTTACAGACAACATGCTCCAGATTACACACAAATATCTAAGTCCTCTATCACTTGGAAAGAGATTTTTCATTTAATCACATTTCAAACATGAGCTCTTTACTCTGACCATTTAACTGTTTTTTCTTTAGGGAAACATTTACAGTCAACACCAGAAGTGACGGAACAGGCCCATCATTATCACCTATTTCTTAATACAAACAAACATTGGCAAAAAAAAGTTAAACCGTTCAAACTCTGAACTGGCTCATATAGTTCCCCAAGAAACTACTGGAGCTGGATAATCTAACTCCAGTGCTACCCTCAGTGAATCTTACTTTATCCTATTAAGTGATAAAGAAACCAAGACAGTTCTAAAAAGAACATTTAATGATTAACAGAGCATACCACTCAAGGATATAAAACAGATTTTTGTCAATGAAAAATATTCTTTAGTAGAGGTCCTAAGGATTCCTGTATCAGATTAAGAAACACATTTTAGTAACAATTCCCAGATGACCCCTGAATTTTCTTAATTTGCTAGAATATCGTCATACAAATATGAAGAGCATTCCACGGTCTAATACAGCAGAAGCTGGGAAAAGTCATTAAGTTCAGCCACACTTGTTAATCAAATACTAGCATTGAATTTGCTGAATAAAAATCAGTAAAAATTGATTTGCTCTACTGTTAAAAATGAAAACTATGGAACATGTCAATTTTTATTAAGTCTAGAGGTTTCCCTAGTGATCCGAAAAAAATCCAGTATGTTATTTTAATTCTCACATTTAAACAGCTTGGCTGATTTACTTTGCTGGCAGAATAGATAAGGAGGGTCTTCTCCAAGACAAGTCAAATCTTTGAAATGGAGACTGAAGTGTCTGCTAAATGACAAAACAGATTTCCTGGGGCAGACATCTTATTTAGGCATGTCATTTAATTTCTATTCATGAAATACTGGAAGGTTTATTACCTATGATGATCATAAAAAGATATGTTTCCGAGAACCTTAATGTCTCACAAGCTTTAAGGACATTAAACAACAGATTTTTCTAAAGCTGTATTAATAAAGCAGTAGTTGCATAACTGGCTTGTCTACACCAGGGCAGAAATGTAGGATTCAAGTATGCCTAGAGCATATCAAAGAGATGAGAGAAATTCTTGGGAGATGGAAAGAAGGTGAAAATTCCTGTGATTCATTTGAAGCAAAGGACATTTCTTCAAAGCACAAAAGAAGAATCAATGAGCCCCCATAAACTCCAAGTCATCCTTCTGAATTAAAACCAGTTTCATTAATCCAGCAGTTCCAAAGCAAGACCTTCAGACTGACTCGAAAGGAAACAGAGTTAGCTGGATGTTCCAGCCAGCACTGTGCAATGACACTGTGATCCTGTGAGGCATAAAAAAAAAAAGCCCTAGAGAGGTGTTAGGGCAAACACCTCCCATCAGCCTGGAGGGAGAGTGGAGCTGCAGGGGTTCCCATGAAATTTCTGAGACTCTTATGAACTGGAATACCAGATCAAAATCAGAAACTCTGACAAACCACCAACTCAAAGGACACTGAAGTATGAGGGGGACAAAGAAAGGCTGATTTGAGATATATAAAAATACCCATAACTGATCTCCTCCTAGGACATCAAGAGTAGTAACCCTGTTTAGAAAACTCAAGTTGTGACTCTGCTTTATACCCTTTTGCTCATTGCAAAGACCTGTCAACACAAACCACACTGATTTCCTGCATCACATTGATGCAGAGATTCAGGAATATTTTCATCTGATACAGTGTAAGGATTCTGAAACTAACATATTCTCTATCAATAAGCAGTTACCCAGACAACTACAGTATCGGTATTGAAAAAAAAAAAAACACAATCCATATTTTCAGAACAACGATGACACTTAGCACAGCAAGGCAGGAATAGAAATCGCTTTTAAATCCATCACCCCAAATGTTTCTTTTAACTGATGCCAAATTACCAACAGTTTACATCAAGAATTATTAAAAAAAGAATCTGAGCACAAAACAAAAACTGTATGACCAACACTTGCAATATAACACAGCACTCCATTCACTAATTTACTGATTTTTCAAAACACGCATAGACACAAGCATAGCACAACACAATCCTTTTAAGAAAAGTCATCACAGATCAGCTCAGACAGCTGATGTTCCAAGTGGGCAGCTGAACCCATTCAAACAGGGAGCAAGTATCAGGGTACGTAACTCTACACCATGCAAAAGTCCTGAGGAGAAGCAGGACATAAAGCATAAAAACCAGAGAAACAAGCAGAGTGTTTTAGAGAGAAATGCAGAAAGCCATGGTAAAGGCCACATAGGATTGAAACCATGACACACGGCCAACAGCAGAGAAGTGTATCCAAAGCAGCAGACTTAACCAGGGATATCCCCTCTGTTTGAACTGACATAGCTATCACAAAGCAGAAAGTGGTAAATGAGCTGGGTGGCTATTTATTTAGCAGATACAGCATTACTTCCGTGCCAACGTGATATACTGTACCCTGGCTGGAGCTGCCTTCCAAGACTTTTCCATGCAACATGAGCTACACTAAAACACTCCATATGTATCAGAAAAAGTGGCCATGGGAAACTGAGACACGTTCAGGGTAACTGTAAAGTTCCACAAGTGACTTGTACAGCAGAAGAGAAAGAGATGTAAATGCCATACAGTTATTTTCAGCATCTGCATCTCAAAACCATAAAATCAAGAGTTAACTGTGAAGCAACCACAACTTCAAATACACTCTTCTGTTGAAAACTAAGATTTCTCCAGTTGAAAGCCCAAGGTGAAAAATGTTGGCATGCCCATCTAGCTTTGTGAACTGGCAAACACATCAACACTTGAAGCAAACATGTTAAGGACAGCTCTTCATGAAGGGTCTTCTGAAGAACACATCATCAGCCTTAAAAGCTGGGATACCAACACCATCTATCATGAAGACCATCAAAAACTTCAACTAAAATGAAGTCCTGCAGGAAACTATAACTTCCAGTCTGAGCAGACATGCTTATAAATTCTTGCTCATTAAAGGAACATGTTACAGTAATAGCAGTTGAAAAAATATTCTCCACACATTATCCTTGTCACATCCCATTTTCCTGCACACCAGATACTGACACTTATTGCAACTCCTGGGAAAAGACTAGGCACGTGACCAATCTAATAATTGAAGATGTCAATTTGAGAACCTTCAGGAAAAAAAGCTATTTATGTTATAACTATCAGAGAGGTAATATCTACAATTATATTTCTGCACAGATAGATCTATACAGATACATTCTTGTAGCTGTTGGATCAATTATCTACTTGCGGGAAGATATCCTACATAATTCACTGGACAACTAAAAGAACATTTCCACCGGGAGACAGGACTTGAACATCACTATACAGCAACCACTGTACAACAATTTCTGTACAGTACACTATAGGCAAAGATCTCAAAAAAAGTAAATAATGTATTACAAAAAGGGAAAAAGGTGGCAGATTTCAGCATATATAAAATCTACTGCACAAAGTCGATATAAGAACCTTTCTAATAAATACATACATAGAAGTATTGTAAAATTACTCTAAGTATTTAAGTAAAAAGATAACTACCCAAAACTGGTAAGCATCTTTACAATTCAGCCCTCTACAGAAGTGTTGTTTCAAGGAGAAGGGTCTGAGAAATAAATCCATGCAATTAACTAGGAAACTTAGTAATTTCATTCATATGCACCTTCATTTTGGCAGTATGTCAGGATTATACTTGTGCATAAAAAGATCAATTAAAAGTTCTTGCATGGACCGTAATCTTTTATTATGCCATTTAAATTCTAACAAGCAACTGTCACATTTCATTCTTCCACTGAGCTGTGAATTTTACTGTGCATAATAACTGCATGAAAAGACCAAGTTCTAACACCAGTACTACTGCACTGAATTTCCTTGCAAAAGAATTGCCTATGCAGTATTATCATTAAAGTCATCATTTAATTTATTACTAAAGCATATGTCTTCAGGAATTAAAGTATTTACTGCACTGCTCCTCACAACCACCAATGAGAATGACAGTAACAGAAAATCAGGACACCATTTTTCTTTTAAGACATCTCTGTATTAAACTAAGAGCTCATTAGATATTAAAAAAGTCAGATGTTATTTCACAAGAGAACTTCAATGTCAATAAGAAGCTTGAATTGTTTTAAATGAAAGCAAAAAATACTATTTTGCAGGAAAGTTTTCGAATGCTCCAAGCTCCACAAGGAAACTGCATATACAAAACTCTGAAAACAATGACAACTTTTGTAGGGTTTTTACTGAACACAGAGGAACCATATTAATAAAAGGATTATCCTTATTGTCAGAGAAATGCATTATTTGATTTTTTTAAAAATGTTCTTTTTGATTGTTACTACTGTTGGGATTCTAATGTTATTGTCCAATTTAGAAATGGACTCAGACCAAACAATATTTAAAGCAACACAATCCACAAAACATCAAATGCTTTTTTTAGTCCAAGCTGCCTGAAGTACACCGAAGTCCACCTTCCCTGTTACCAAAAATACTTTCCAAGCCTTTTGGGTGTGAAGCATAAAGGAGGCAGCAGCTGGAGGCTGGGAGACAGCTGCACATCTGCTGGAATTGATTTCCTCAACACCGTGACATAACACGTGCCATCCATTACGCAGATTATTCACTTTACAGAAGTAATGCAATTTGTTTGCTAGAATCTACTGTTTCAAATGCTGGAAACTCTCACTCCTGAGGCATGTGCTATCTTCAGCAGGAGGAACTAAAAAAATCTCAAACAGGAACCATGCTCTCCAGCAGCTTCTTTAAGCTGCACTAAAAAGTTGTGCAAACACACTTTCACCAGTGCAACCTGTGAGGCTAACAGCAAGTAATCATAATAGCACCATACCCCTGAGCTAAAAGCAGAAAATGAGAAGGCCGTTTCCCCACAGGGAAACAACTGTCTCATTCATTTCTTTAAAAAACTTCAGGAAACACAGATACAGATCTTAACACTTCTCTATAGGCAAACAAAGGAATAAATGCAGATCAAGGAATTATGTTTTCTCCACTGTCTATTCATATAAGAGACACCATATCTAATGAAGGCCTGATGGCAAAAAAAAGATATTGGTAAATGCTAAATAACCAAGGGATACCTTTTAGGGCTTTTTATTCAAGATTTTATTGAAATATTTATTTTGAAAATTAAGGGAAGAAACAAATAGTTCCCTAATTTTCTTGTAAAGATAAGAACTAATGAGAGCAACATGTGACATGCCTCTTGAATATCACAGTGCAGTTAAAATAGCTCTTTGCAGGCTAAATAGCTGTAAAAAGTCATAAGCATCTGATTAACCTAATGAGAAACAGACTCCTGGAACCAGTGTGCAAATACCACAAGTTTTTGAGACCCATCAATGTGCCTCAGTCCTGATCTGCCTATAGTCACCTTCTGGATTTGGCATCACTAACTTAATTCCCCAAACGGCCAAACGTTTGTACTACTAGCATACTTGTTTCCTTCTTAGAACCATTCCATTAAGAAATTGGAAAAAAGCAGTCAGCTGCAGCCATTTTTCCCCCTTTAGATGAGAGACAACCTTACTAAGAAAATTTTCTTTGCCAGACCTCTTAAACAATACATTAAAGATTAGCTTTAAAGTTTCATAAAATGTTTACAAAGATTCTTGATAAAAGGTTAAAATGCATTTTCATTTAGCCATTAAAAAAAGCAAATAGTATTTATTATACATTAAGCACGACAATGCCCTGAGGTTTCTACTTAGAGCTCTCACATGTAAATGCAACCAATAAAATTAATATCATTCGTTAGCTAAGGAAGAGCATTGGATAGGGAAAGGTTTCTCCTCCCCAGGATGCAACACTGTATCATGCTGTCTACTAACAGATAATTTGTTCCTGGGAGGATGAGGTTTAATTAGCACCACAGATAGCCACTCGTTTTACAAACTGAATAATGCAAACAGCACAGGTAACCTTATACGTGGCATGCCATAAAGGTTTCTTCATTGTACAGTAATAGAAAGTCTCAATGACAAAAGTAGATGTAGATGCTGCGCCCCCACAGTCTGGACAGGATTCAAGACCGTGAAGAGACTGTATCCAATTACTTAACAATGTGATTTCCCTGGCATTTTTAATAGTATTGACTCACACCACTGCATTTCCTTGAATACTTAAAACTACCTCAAAGGAGGTCGTAGCAAAGTGGGGGCTGGTCTCTTTTCTGCAGTAACAAGCAACAGGACAAGAGGAAGCGACTTCCAGTCGTACCAGTTGCTCAGACTGAATATTAGGAAAAACACCGTCCCTGAAAGGATTGACAAGCATCGGAACAGGCTGCCCAGGGAAGTGGTAGAGTCACCATCCATGGAGGTATTTAGAAGACAAGTAGATGAAGCATTTGGGGATGTGGCTTACTGACAAACTTGGCGGTACTAGGTTAAGAGCTGGACCCAATCAACTTAGCAGTCTTTTCCAACAAACAACTGTATGAATCTATATCCAACAAGCAGCATTTCAGAGAATATGACAGCACTGGAGGTGAGAAGCGCATCAGCCCCAGTGTGGCTCTGAAATGCTCCTGGATGCAAAACAAAAAAGTCCCTGTGTAAAGTAGAAAATGTAATTAGGTGGAAAGCATGCTGCCTTCCTTCTTCTCTCAGAAGAAAACAGAAGATGAAAGCTTGTGCAAAGGTACACAGTTTTTTACAAAAGACAGAAAGGAAAAGCATTAGGCCTATACTAGCACAGCTACCATGCACATTAAACATACCACATACAGAGACACTTCCTTTCTACCCTGTTTTGTGGGGGAGTGCATAACCACCTTCCCAGCTTCAGAGATTAAACACTGCGTGCAGCTCTGACACCAGAGGGCAGGTGAGCCTGCGCCCACAAACACACAGACAGGAGACAGCAGCTCAGAAGGTACAGGCCCATTTTGAGGCTGCTGATGTGTTACTACACAAGTAGCAATGATTATCCAGAGTACCAAACTTCATTCAGCCATATGACACTTGCATGCAGGCAAGAGCAGAAATCTCTCTCACAGAGAAAAGATGTCAGAAGATTTGCTTGACACACACCTGCTGAGGGGACCACAGCATTTTACTGTAGCCAGACCTCTACAATTTTCATTACTAAACCTACCGCAAATACTAATTCTTCTGACTTTACAATAAAGTACACACCACAAATAGGACCTTCCCTTAAGCAAGATGTGTGCAATTTTAGATTCCATATGCAGCAACCTCAAGGATAAAATCATTAAAGAACTATATGTGGGAAGGGCTGTCTGCTCTAAGTTTAACAAGTTAAATGTTTACAGCAGCAAACTATGCCTTTAATGAAACTTGGTGTCAGTTTTGTATGAGAGATAACTGGAGACAGAACTCATCTCATCTATGTAAAAAAAAATGTGTTTATCATTCCTTAAAATAAAACTGATTCTCAGAAATGCACAATTTTCTTTAAGAAAAGTTTTAAATACAAGCCGACATTAGCCAACTGCAATCATGCCAAAATCAAAATTATTTGGATGTGTTTCGTTACGCATGCAAGGAAAAAAGTGTAACTCATTCATATTGATTTAGCTGGCCACAAGCATTTTGCTCAGTTTTCAGTACTGAACAGCAGCTAATGAATCTCTCCTGACAAATGATTTTATTTTCATTTTGAAATTCCTCTTTAGCTTTGAGGCTTCACTGCAAAAAAGAATCTTCACTTTGGTTTCTGCAGTATAGTTGGGAAAGTGTGTCTCCATAATTTGAAGTGCTCACTGAAGCTCTCTCTGCACTCAGATGCCAACAGGAAAAAACCCCTATATTCCTCCCATTAGTTGACCCTTATTTAACTTACCCCTCACACTTTCACCTTTTCCACACATATAAAGCCAAAGTCATTGAATAGTCTGGGCTGGAAGAGACCTTAAAGATGGGCTAGTCCAACACCAGTGTCAAGGGCAGAAACACACTGCAGAAGACCAGTTTGCTCAGAGCCCCATCCAACCCAGCCTTGAACATTTCCCAGAAGGGAACGCCCACAACATCTCTGGGCAACCTGTTCCAGTGCCTCACCACCCTCACAGGACAGAATCTCCTCCTAATATATCATCCAAACCTAGCCTCTAAGTCTGAAGCCATTACATTCATGAGAAACAACTTAATTGCTCCTACAGGTAATGTAACCTTCAGTAATGTTTGTTACTATAACCCCAAGCTTTTGCATTTTCAGTCCCTTTGTGAAGCTACTCAAGTTTTTTTTTTTCTATTATCTTGATCTCAAAATTATGTTATTCAAGCAGAAACAGAACTCAAATCACCAGAGCAGTTCAGAGGCCTGGTACTTTTAAGAAGAAATCAGCATGTTTAACTGAAAACCACAACTGGTGATAGCTTGTAAAGACATCTGGTTTTCTGCATCAATAAAAATCTCAACAGTTTCGTTTGAAGAAAACTTCTGCAATTCATTGTGTTCTGTGATTTCTCAGTAACAACAGTATTTTCAAATTTATAGCAAGTATTTTCATTAACACAAAGTTTTCAGCTCGCTTGTTTACATTAATTTTACAGTATCTTCACTGGTGACAGGATGAAATTAAGGTTTGACATGTTATTAAGTAAATATAGGTGACTCGTTCCTAGAATAGTAAGTTAAACAAAACCTAGTGTCTTAGAAGTAAAAATCAGCACGAAAACATCATAAAGAGATAGGACAACTAAAAGCATTTTTAAAAAAGATATTTCAAACATATAAAAAGGAAGGACTCCTCTACCAAAAAGTTCAAGACAGTGCATTACATTTTGGGGTGGGGTTTTTTTTTGGTTGTTTTTTCTGTTTTTCTAGTGAAATTCTAAAAAGTTCATACTTCGTTGAGTTCTTTTAACTAAATCAGGTGTTCCATGTATCTTTAAAAGTCCCATTATTGCCTGCTTGTAAAGAAAATCCTCATTGATCTAGGGAAAAAATAGTAAGAACTGTAACAACTGGGGATCCAACAATGCTATGGGTTGCTGGCTTCCCTAAACAAGTAGTTCTGAGGAAGACTGATTTCCAACAGACACCTACGTCATTGATGATTGATTCACAACATTAGTTATCCTGAAGTTGGAGCCAATTTTTTTACCTATGTTCCTTATATCTCCCCCAACATTACCCAGTCTGAACTACAGTCCCCCCAAGGCTTCCACCTCAGATTCTCATCCCCATGGTAGTATTTTTGATTTCTGCTTATCCTTCTCCTGAATTTTCAGACACACACAGTGCAATTCCCCATGAATTCTTGTTACATGCCCTACCTGCCCCATTCAACCTGCCAGCCATACCAAAGGCGCACAAATAGTACTGTAACCACAACAGAGATCAGCACATTTAGAGACAGTATGGGCATAAAAGCGAAATTACAAGAGTTAAAATAAACAGAAGAAATAGAAAATCAGCCAGAACCACAACAAATCTACAGCAACGTATGACTAGAATAAATCTTTAGTTCAAACAGGACGTATAGCAGCAAGTAGGTAATTTGCAATAAGCACAAATGATAATCATTCTTTGCTTTGTAAGGCTGCTGCAATCCCATTTATCTAATTTTAACAATGCTACACTACAACATTCTGTAACACACTGTGATGCCACCACCAATATAGAAGTCCATCTCTTGATTATTAAATCATGAGATCTTTCACAAAACATAGGCATGTCTTCACAATTAGCAAAATTAGCCCACTCATCCAACAGCTTCAAGGGACTCCCTGCAACTACCAAGAACTCCTAAGTCTGAATCCAAGTACCTTTTACAGGCAAAACAATCATATTCAACACACATGCTGTTGTCACTGAAGATCCCTGATTTCCTCACGAAGTTAACTTGAGCATTTCATACAATCTTATATTGCTCTCAGCATTCCAGGCACAGAACATTCCCGAGTTGCAAAACATGCAAAATCTATTAACTGAACACTCTCAACTCAAATAGCTAGCTCGAGAATTAGATATGCAGATTCTTCAAACAAACAAATTCTCAGTAACATTTCAGGGTTTCTGATCCTGAGTAAAGAATTCTTGCAGACTTTGGAATAAACAGCATCTACTGCAAGGCACTTGGTCTCTCCTCCAAGCAGTTAAAAATGAAAGGAATGTTGTTCATCATCCTAAAATAGCTCTCAGTTAAACACTAAAGTCATCACCATTGGTGAAAAAGACAATTTCAGTCATATGGCATTTCAGGTTTATTTTTAAAATATTGTACATTACACAGGTTCTTTCTGCCATTGTATTTTCAGGTTTGACAAGCATTTAAAATTCCTCTTCCCATGATTTCTCAATTACTCAGTTTCATAAAAATATCTCACATCTCCTTGGAAACCTGAACACAGCGCAACAAAGACGGCTGGCTCTAATGCTTAAAAGCAGGTTAGAAAAACAACTGCATTCCCTTGCTAGTTAGGACAGGGTTCAACACTTCATTTCTCCTCACTAATGTATCTCACAAGAAGCTGTCTCTCTCCCCATCAGTAAATTTCTTACTCGTCTTCTCAGCCACTCACCCAAATCCTACCCACCTCTTCACTACTAACTTGCACTCACCTTGAGGTTTCACATACCGTGAGTTCTTTAAGTATCTATGCAGAATATTGTAAGCAATTTAAGGAGGCCGGCAATACCCAAGCAATACTCTGCTAAGAAGTAATCATCCCCTTGCAAAACTCGTAAGAATGAGGTGAATTAAAGCCCCTTTTGCAGAGGTATTTTTAATCGTGATCTACATCAGCTGGTTCCTATATCAAGCGTTCTTGATCAGCACAACATACCAAAAAACCCCAACAGGTTTCTACTGTGTTCCATGCTCAGCTGTAGCTGCCACAACTCCTGGCCTGGGAATTGATGTTTAGATTATAAGGCTGCTGCTACTACCGAAACCCAACATTTGACCACCCCAGTTTGAGAATCTTTGAAGTACTACTCCAGTTGCTGTAAGAAAAAAGGAAAGTGCTGCTTCTCATTTTGGATGTAGGACTACCCAGGGAAGCATAGACATCCTCTGAGCCCCCCAAGAAGGGCTCTGCCCAGCCACATAATTGCCTGCAGTAATGTTTCAGGTTTAGCCAACATTTCCCTTGCAAAGCCATCTTCACCATAGGAACTCAATTTAAAGCCAAAATTCTAAAGGTCTTCCTAAGAATTATACCTTTCCAAAGGCATAAAAGTCCTCTCTCCCAGGAACTAACAGTGTTTTCTCAGCTGAAAAACAGTGAGAAATTGGAATCATCCAATTACGGCTGTTTTAAAAGCCTTACAGAGAGACATCACAAGAATAACAAGCAGCATGGGAAGGGGAAAATCAAGAAGACTAACATTTCCCCTGCCCTGCCAAGACAGAAAAGGGCACACAAAAGGCAGAGAAAAATTTCCTCCCCAGAATACCACAAGAACAAGAGATTATGTTAGGCCAAATGAAAGCTGACACGTTTACCACCAACAAAAAGGCTGCCTCTTCAAACCTCTATCCAGAGAACATACTGCTAAGGGATATGGGACTGTAAGCCAAAAGTTTAGCAGTGTTAAAGGGAAAAACAGAATACAAAATTACACTGTAACAAAAAGTATTTCAATAACAAAGAGGTAGAATAGATACCAAAGTCTTTGAGTCTTTTGACACAAGTCAAACTAACAGGATCGCAGAGATACACCCCAGAGTATATTACTGTCATAACTGCCTGTCGTAGATTTTTTTTTTTTTTTGCACCTCATCATCCCAGGCATCTGTTACTACTCCTAATTAAAGAACAGATGGTCTGACCCAATATGGCAATTCCTATGACCCTATATTTATCAGCAGGTGAGGAAATTAAGTTTTGATGTCTGAAGCAGCAAAGCAAGATTAACAAAAACAGCTAAATAGGTCTAAAAGCCATCTGGTATATGACACTTACTGAAAAAAATACTCTTGAAGATTTCATACAATGCCTTTTCCAGGGTCTCTGTAGTGAGAGAAACTGGCTTCTACAAACTCCACCAGATGCAAATATGAGTTAACTCCAGAAACAAAGATATTATCAAGATAGTAAATGAGCCCTTTTTCATGTTAAACTAGTGCAGCACAGCTATTCCAGCTGTACAGTGAAATTTGTGGAAGTGAAAGAAGTCAGCATGTTCACATAAGTTAGAGTTCATTTTCAGTATAACTTTCTGGTAATATCATTGCACACACCAGTAAAAGAAACAAAGAAAACAATACAGACAAATGAAATAAAAAGCCTTAAAAGGGTTAGGGGGTTTTTGCTTATATTTTTTTGCCTATTTGTTTTAAGTGTGGGTTAAAAACATTCAGGTGAACTGTGGAAAGCTGCATTCCCAAATCTGGTAACAGATTGAAAGACAGCTTGAAATAATTAATCTGCACAAGAAGAGGATGTGAGTGAGACTGATACTGACCAATAAGGCAGGAGTAACATACGAAAGAAAGTGCACTTCCTTAAGTGAGTAACGTCCCTTCTTCTACAGTAAACTTCCAAGCTGAAGTAGTAAAAAAAGGGAACTTCCAGTAGTATATGCCAGTATGGGTATTTTTTTTAATACTCGGTTGTAAAAAGAATTAACTGGATGAAAAGTTCTATGTACATGAGTCACGGGAACTTCTGATGAGCCTACATTCTGAAAATGTGTATGATCAAGCTCATTATGTTGCCAGGAAATACTATTATTGAACCAACATAAATGAAAATTTCCCTTTCCACATAGAAACAGTGACAGGCAATGAGCTAATACACATTCTTAAATTGAGTCACCTGTTGGAGACCCAAGGAACGAGGGCACTGGCTGCTTGGGCATTCGCTGTGAAGACAAGAAGGATGTTCTTCAGCCTAACTCAAAAGCAGGATTAATCTGGTAACAGCAACTAGCCAAAATGAGAGGCCTGCCCCCAGTCCTTGCCAGCAAAGCACCTGCTCTACAGCAAATCCAGTGCTTTGAGCATTTTTCACGAATCTTAACTTTCTCTAAATTAACCAGACAGAGGAGGTACTGATTTCTTGTATGTGAAGAATTTAACGAAAAAACCTCCAGAAAATTCCTAAAAAGGAAAGCTTAAGTCTCAAATACATTCTTAAGTTGCAGGTTTCCAAGATGGAGAAAGGAAGGCTCCTCACATACGCATCACCTCTTCCCTCTGGAAACATGAACGTCATCAACCTGCATCACAGAAAAATTGCTCACGAGTTTTTGCATTTGTTAGTTCATAAAAATTTCTTCACTTCAGAAGGGAAGGTGGGCTCAAGCCATTCATAGTGTTTAATCCCATTTATCTGCCTTTTAAAAAAATAATATTCACCACAATCTTGGAAATTATAGATCTATGATTTCTAGACTGTATATTAATAGAGCCTGAAAATAAAATACTGCAAGTTATTTTCCTCTCCCAGTGCCATTTTCCTTTTCAGTCCAATAACAGCCCTTTACTCTGTCAATCATTATTCTCCTAATGTTTTAAAAGCTACTTCTAACACAACTTGTAAGCTGCAAAATGTTTAACTTTTGTATGACTGTCACTCTGAAGTGTACTCTCAACTCATGAAAAACTAGATGTGACTGCTTTAAGACAGCCTCCCCATCATCTGGCGTCCTAGAGTGACTTTATGATGCTTGTATCCCCAATCGTCTGTTCTGTATATTGTGTTCTGCACCTTTAAGTCTGATTCTCAGAGCAGAACAGGGAAAGAAGAAGTGCTCAGTTTGGTTTGAGAAAACTCTCTCACTCCTCTGCATCCTTCTCCTGGACGCTGTGTTCAGCTGAAACTCGGACAGACTGCTGCAGGACAGAGATCTCCTGTGCTTTTTAGTTAGTTTTAGCTAGCTAGGGAAGAGAAGTTCCCTAGACTGTTTTCGGGGTTTTTCTTTTTTTTTTTTTAGGGACTGTTTAAACCTGCTCTGGACTGAAAACCCCGAGGAGAAATGAGAGATCACACCTGTGCCCTCCGGGGCCCAGGACAGCATTTTTCTCCAGTGCCGGAGGAACTGATAAGAGACTGAGAGAGACGAGTTGCACCCACAGCCAGGACTTTCTGAATTTACCATCTCACTTTAGAATGAAAGGTTTTATTGTTTCATATTATTCAGTGTGCTCGTGGGCACTTTGTTAAATCAATAGCTTTTTCCACTTTTCTCCAAGGAAGTTTTTTCCAGACCAGCTGTGGAGGAGGGGCCATTTAGGTTTGCTTTTCCAGAGGAGCCCCATTCAGAGGTTTCCTCCCAAATTTACCCTAAACCAGGACATCTGGTTACCTGACACCTAGGGGAGCTACGGATTCTGCATTGAGGGTGGTAACTCATCAGGGTGCCAGCTAAAAAGCACCATTCACAGAATCATTTATCACTGAAGATTAACTTTCCTACTGCATACGGAAGTTAGAACATGCCAATAATAACAAAAATCCATTCCACTGTATGAAGCTAAGCATGTCCTTTGTGCATGTGTGATGGGGCACACATGCAGGGGGAGGAACAGAACAAAGATAATAATATTTCGCTTGAATCCATTAATTAATTTCATTAATTGTAAAATATTCAAAGATACTCTTTAAACATGGAAAAACTGACGTAGAATAAACAAATCAAAATATTATCTCAAAGGACCTTGAGGGAAAGTGAGCTCAATACACACAAATGACAGCAATTGAATATGTGAAATCACGTTGTTCTGACTTAGTTAAGCCACTGTCATGCCTGCACATGAATACTCTTATGCAAGGTTAAGATACTTTTCAATTTATCTTGTTATTTACAAGAAATATTTTTACTTCAGGACTGACT
>WBMY01013598.1:391129-478938 GCA_013397315.1 Donacobius atricapilla | reverse complement strand
TCTCCTCTGCTTTTCAGTCTGGAGCAGTTTCAAACAGTCCCAAGGAAAAGGGAAAAAAACCCAATTCTCTGCCCTAGCTAGCTAAAACTAACTAAAAAAAAAGGTGGGGGGGTTACAAAAAAAAAAAAACAAAAAAACCCAAAAAAAACAAAACAAACCACCACCAAAAAAAAAACAGGAGACCTCTGTCCTGCAGCAATCCAACCGAGCTGNAAATTTACCCTAAACCAGGACATCTGGTTACCTGACACCTAGGGGAGCTACGGATTCTGCATTGAGGGTGGTAACTCATCAGGGTGCCAGCTAAAAAGCACCATTCACAGAATCATTTATCACTGAAGATTAACTTTCCTACTGCATACGGAAGTTAGAACATGCCAATAATAACAAAAATCCATTCCACTGTATGAAGCTAAGCATGTCCTTTGTGCATGTGTGATGGGGCACACATGCAGGGGGAGGAACAGAACAAAGATAATAATATTTCGCTTGAATCCATTAATTAATTTCATTAATTGTAAAATATTCAAAGATACTCTTTAAACATGGAAAAACTGACGTAGAATAAACAAATCAAAATATTATCTCAAAGGACCTTGAGGGAAAGTGAGCTCAATACACACAAATGACAGCAATTGAATATGTGAAATCACGTTGTTCTGACTTAGTTAAGCCACTGTCATGCCTGCACATGAATACTCTTATGCAAGGTTAAGATACTTTTCAATTTATCTTGTTATTTACAAGAAATATTTTTACTTCAGGACTGACTGCATTTTCTAAATTGTAGGAAAAAAGACACTAGACATTCTAAAGTATTTTCTACAGTGGATTTATAATTTGACATTTCACAGCATGGACACACAGCTCTGCACCTATCCAAAATGAAGAAAATACTTGTTTCAAACCAACTGGTTGCCTATAGATTTCTCTATTAATCTAAATATACCTGCATTAAAATATTGAATTAATGGATAATATTAGAAAAATGGGCCTAATAATACCACATTTCTGAAATTATGAAAATAATGCCCAGTGAGCTTTAAAACAAAGTAAACAAACTTAATGCATCCAAATCAGAAAACTTTACTGAAATTCATAAAAAGGGAACTATAGTGCAAAAGTAAATGCTGTGATTGCAGATTTCAAGAGTTCAGTGCAGGCATAAAGCCCTGCAGCCATCAAAGACTCCCCTTTGAACCCAAGCACCTCTCTGACAGCAGACTACATTCCTCCCCCATAAAGCTTTCAAACTGAACCTGTCTACCACAGTTCTTAAGTTACCTAGTGTCCTGGTTTAGGGCAAATTGTGNTGTGAGGAGATAACATAGTTTTCAAAACAAATTGCACTCTAAGAATCACCTTAAAGGTGCAGAACACAATATACAGAACAGACGACTGGGGATACAGGCATCATAAAGTCACTCTAGGACACCTAGGACACAAGGAAGCCCTTGAGATGTAATGAAGGAAAATAAATATCTACAAAAGGGAAAAAAAACAAGAAGTATGCAGCATGTTCTTTCAGGCAATGTTTAAGAGTCTTAAAATTAAAACAAAAATCCATGTGGCAATAACAAACTAAAAAAAAGCAACATCATCCTCATTTATAAATCTTCCATTTAGTATCAGGATCACTGTATGTTGATGGGATTGTGTCCTGTCCCTTTTATTGGTTTTTTTTTTTCCTTAGGGCTTTCAGAGGTTCTCCTCTTGCACAGACCAAATGCATTCTCAGTAAAAACACACTGCTATGATTATACAAGTTGTGTCAACTTGCATTTGAAAATTCTTATTGTGTCTCAAATTTGCACTAGTCTTAAAGGGTAAGTTTTACATATGTTTTATATCACAGTTAAATATTGCTCAGGTGAATTAAGTCTACATCTCTGATTTAGCCTATATCTTACTGCATTTGCAATTTTAAAGGATGAAGCCTTTTATGGCCACATTTTTACTCATAAAAAATTTAAAAGAAATTTGCCAATTAAAATATTTTCCCTATGGATATGGTAATTTTCAACGCGTACACATGAAAAGAGCTATGGTGATTTGTTGACAGGCACCTGAAAGACACTGACAGCCAGTAGTCCTTCATAAAAAGACTATTTTACAGTGGTAATATATGAAAACATCCATAGAACAGGAATATTTGGTTATCCTACTTAGAATCACTGCAAACCTGTCATAATACAACAATGAAGTTGCTTTCATTTTTTGCAACATTTTAAAATGCTGCTGCTAAGCACCAAGGAGGCACATGAGGTGCAAATGTTATTACAGACCCCTGCTTTGAGTGTTTGATATAAACCTCCCTATTCAACCTCTGCAAGTGTTAAACACAGCTCTAAGTACTGAAAGTTTAATGACAGGCAAAGCAGATCCACTCCAAAACTGAAAAGTGTCAAAGCTTTATAGGAGGCTGATTGGGAAAAAAATCTTGTCAAAATAAACCTTATAGTAGCAATTTTTACTGGCTGTTGTTTCAGATGGATATTTATATATTATTTGTTACAAAAATACCTTCAAATTCAGACTTTTTTTTTTTAAATGAACTGCAACTGGATGAAACTGATGGTAAGAACTATAACTGGGAAAACAAAATAGCTGTGGTACAAGTAAGTACAGATGTTTACATAAAGGAGGTGGAAGAAAAAAGAAACCCTCAGGTTTTGTTGAATGCACTTTTAAAAAAATCTTTTGTAAAATCATCTCCTAGTTCAAAATCCTTCACATAAATTATTCCCTATAGCTGTACATCTGAAAACCAGATCACTTGAAATGCTGTAAAGTCTACAAAAATATTAGTAATTAAGCCAATAATTAAGGCTTCAACTTTTTTGTCCCTCATGGCACAGGTGGGTTGTTTTTCTTCAGATGGAACAAAAGGTCAAGGGATTTGTTTTGGGTGCTTCTATGTTTTGTACGTTTCACCACTGAAGGTTTATGCAATTTGTCATTCATCCTATATAACAATAAAAGCTTGATGAGAATTCTAAAATTTGAATTATATAGAAAGCAATAAAGGTTAGAACTGGCCTTTTAATGGTACCACAGATATGAGTATGAATTTCTTACACCTGCTTCCATAACCACAGGACAGTTCCCTCTCAAACGATTGTTAGTACAAATAGTCCAATTTCTTTCATGTTTCAAGTAATCTGCAAATGATTCTGATTTTTAGAGAGGCCACCTAGATGCAGTTTTTAACTACAGGTGCTCCACAAACACTTCCATTTCTTTTTTTATAGAGTTACATGATAGTAGATGGAAATCCTTCCTATTAGCAGACTAGGTGATGTTTTTAGTACAAGACAAATATTTCTTCACTCATTTTCTTCATGAAACTTAGTAGAAAGAACATCCACTATTCATTAATAGACAAACTCATTCACACAATTCTATCCAAAGATTAGCACATGTACAAAAACACAATTGGGTAGAAGTCATTACTGAAAGGTAAGAACAAAAACAGTACACAACCACAGATGCTTCCATACAAGCAAGAATCAATCCATTGCCACTACAGTTCCCAAGACCTTCATACTCAGACCTGTCTTCCCTGTCACAGCACAGTGGATGTAGAGGTGTTCCTGATTTGTGACCCTCAGCTCCATAATGCCTCCCAATTTAACAGGCCAACAGCCTTCTGCACCCCATTTTTCTCCCCCACCCCAGTCCCTGTAATGCCAGCTGAAGCAGCCCTGCTTGTGTCTAACCCAACTCCCTCCTTCCAAACCTCGGCTCTTCTTGTCTCCTGTTCCCCTTGTCTAAGCGTGGCTTTTCTGGCTTTCAGAAAGAAGAAACCTATAACCTGAAAAGGTGAAAAGGAAAAAAAACTTCTCCAGCGCTGCATGACCTCAGCAGCCCCATCCCCTCACAAAGGAACTGCTGTTTTTTCAGATGAACACTATTACTTTCAAGAGACCACAGAGGGGTCCTAGCAGGAAGACTCCTCCTGAGCATATAGCAACTGGAGAAACAGGAGACACGTACATCACAACACACGCATGCAAAAGGAAATAACTACGGTACTAGACACAGCTCTCACTTTTAATAGCTTTAGGTCCAGGGAATTCAATACTGCATCTGAATAGTCCCCTAAAATGTGTTGCACCACAGGATTTCTGGGCATTATTTTACAGCAGAAGAATAAACAGCCGACTTCTCCTCGACTTCCATACATTTCTGCACTGCAAAACAGCATTGTGTACGTGTCTCTACTCTCACGCCATCTAAAGGCCTCCCCATTGATCTATCCAATCTGTGTGAGAGACAAAACAGCCATCAACATCTCCAAGGCCACAGAACTTGTGCTAGGGGCCCACTCTGAGCCCAGAGCTGCAGTTTAACATTACAGCTGCAGCCCAGTTGGCAGCTGGCCATTGCCAGGAACAGGGAGACTGAACCCTCCCATCTTCTCTATTTCTGGCCTACAGTCATCTCCTCGCATTACAGGCACACTCAGCTTCCAAACCAGTAGAACAAACTTTACTGTATCCTAATGATTTTAAGAATGTGTGTATGCCTTCCAAATAGGAGGAGAAAAAGCAAATATAACACAAGCATATAGAAAATGCATGGCTCAACTAAACGGAAATTAACCTACTTTAGAACCTTCAAAAGAATGTCCCCTTGTGAGGGCAAAATACATGTAAGGGTCAACTTACCCCACAAATTCCTGTTGCATAGCTATTTGTGAAGTTGTTTATTTCCCTGAAATTTTGCTTCTAAACTGGGGAGAAAACTCGCACAGTATCTCTTACTCAAGCTGAAGCAAGCCTTGTTACAAACATACATAGTTCTTTTTCCATACTGTACCTTCTGACATTACACAATGAGTTTCAGAATAAAGACAAAACACAATGTTTAAGGAATTGGTTAATGTATAGAATGTGTCCAGAATGTAAAACTCCATATTTCTAGAAAAGCTGACAACTGGCCTTCACAGCACTCCTATCTGAAGAAACAAATCTACAGTTCAGCAATCCCAGTAAATCCCTACTTCCACAATTTAATGGTAACAGATTTAAATGAAAATAAAGGTCTCACTGGATGCCTATCTTCATAAACCAAGATACATGCACAAAAATGGATAACTATACCCCTGTGATGATGTAACTCGTTTAAGACTGCTGCAAACAAAGTTAATAGGCAGTTGAAGTTCCTCCTTTTTCTTCCTCCTCAAAATTTCTAAACCAGAAAACTAAATAAATCCCGTAATTCTTTTCCAGTATGGTTCTTAAAATCCAGAGTGGAGTTTTTGGCTTTCATTCCAGTACTTATTCCCAAAACACAGCTGTAAAGTATAAAAATCAATTAATAATGTTTTGATACAAGACAGCTCATCCAGACACTACACAGGACAGATTTACTATTCTCATCATTAAATAAAATATTCAGAAATCTCCAGAGACTTGTTTTTCACTAATGTTGACAGAAACAAGTACTGCTTTTATCATCACTGTCTAAGCTTAGAATAGAAGTATACTATTCATTTCAAATGACCAAAGCAAAAAAAAAAAGTAGCTTCCCCTGAGCAACGATCATTATTCTCAATTACAAATCATGGAAACCATACTATGTACAAAAAGCATCCAGGTTTTAAACATTTCAGACTTCTCTTCACACCCACATTACTATTAATGCATTCCACTAATTCATGGTTTATGTTCATAGAAAAGACCTCCAACTACAGAAAAATGGTTCCTCTTGAAAATACCACAGGCATTTGAAGGACACAGGTAATCTCTCTTCAAAGAAGCAGCAGCTAGTAAAACAGAAACAAAATTAAACAAAATATACAGATAAAATACTCTTGTTCTGAGTTAACTAATTCAAGACCTAAAGAGCCAACAAGTTGGAGAATGATATTCCTGAAAAAGAAGCTTCTATTGAGAGCACCTGCCACAAAATCTCAGCAGTATCAAACTGCAATAGTTTTCCAGAAGAATGATGCAGGCAATCCAGAAGTTGTTTTTAACTCAAACAAAAAATTATTTGCATTTTTCCTATCCTCAGAACCTCCTTTGTTATTTATTGCTGCTTATAAATCAACTCCTCTCACCTTTCCTTGTCCTGGTCCCCACGTAGCCCCTTTTTCTCTTAAACAGTGTCTGGCTTTTAGAGTCTTTGTTCCTCTCCTCTGAGAGCTTGCCCTCTGTGTCCCAGCCTAGCATCTTCTCCTTCCTTCCTGCTCTTCAGCCCGCTGGTATCTGAATCCCAGCTGCTTCCTCCCTCGGCCCTGCGCTGGGTGCCAGTACAGGCGGCACTGTCAGTACGGAACAGATTGTCCCTGCGCTCCCATTCTGCAGGAGCACAGCGCACGGAGGCTGCGGCAGCAGGGCAGGAACACGCGCTCGGGCACTGGGCAAAGCTCAGGTGTCTCACCAGACCCTGACGAGTGTCACCAGTGCTATAAAAACGGGGAGTGAGGCAAAAAACAAAGGGCCTTCACCAAATTTAGCTACCAGAACAGTAAACCTAAAGTGAGTGTGTAAAATCTGTCCAAGCTAAAAACTCTTTGACAACAAAAGCTTGAATTGGGACAGCTCCTTCGCAGTACAACAGCCCCTCTCTAATTTCCAGGTGATAGGACTACTTAGAGCTATTCATCTAAACTGCAGAGTAAGGTAAATAAAATACTGGGTATTTTTCCTGCACTGCAAATCCAAAAGCTGACTGGTGAGTCAAAATATTGAGACTAACATTTCCAGAATGGCAGTTAAGGCAAACCATCAGCCTGCACAGACTTAACTTGCAATACAGATCTACAAAGCTCAGAAAATTAAAGACTGACTGGTAAGCAACTCTGCCTTTGGCTCAGCAGGGAACGTGGCTGTAGGCAGACAATGTAAAATATGCTACCTTCATTCATGAGGCAGCGTCACTTGAAAAAAGGATAAATTTTAGGTAGTAAAACATCTCACCTAAATCCCAACACAACAGCTTAAAAAGTTAACTGTAGGACAGTTTTTCCAAATGCATCAGAACCTCTACTGCAACACAAGCTACCATGAAATATTAGATTATCTGAACTAAGAAAAACATCATGAGATGCCTTCTGTCTTTAACAAGGCAATACAAGTGCACATGCTGTGCCCTGCAGTTCACACTTCATGCATCCATCCTCTCCCACTATTCTGGGATGAAAGACCCTGAAACAACCATCAAAGCAGCAGATGGCAAAAGCCTGGACCACTCCTTCCAAAAGGACTTCAGTTTAAAAGAATTCAGTGAATTAACATGAAGGCCAAGCTCAAGATTTTTTTTTCCCATTGCAACTTCTATTGTGTAAGCTGCCTACCTTATCCTCCAGTGGCTTTCAGTTTTGGTTTTTAATTTTAAATCTTCTTGGGACTTTCAAGGAAACAGAACAACTATAATTTCAGTAGCACACTTCATTTTTTTCCACAGTTGTTCATAAGTGAGATTAATTCCATAACAATGGGGGAAAAAACAAATAGAAAATTAAAAAAAACCTTCACTGAAAAGTGCAACTTTTTCCTAAGATTAGAAACAGAATTCTGTTGATTTAGGTCTAGCAATTATAACTTCTAGCAAATATCCTTAAACTGGATATCCTTCCTTTCCAATTAAAACAGGCAAACTAATGTAAAACTCTGATGCAGAGCTACATTGTCAGTCCGCCAGCCATTTGGAATTATTTTCTACTTGTTTTGCACTTAAAATGCCTTCCCAGACATGATAGATTAAACAGAAGCCCATGTGTCAAGCAGAAGCTATCACAAAACCTACAAGGAAAAAACCACTAAACCAGATTGAATTTGCATCTGTTTGTCTTCCATTCCTCTTTAACGTCTTGAATTTACCAGTATAGACTATTACATAGAACTAAATAAAGGAAGGGATACAGTACCGTACTTTGGAGCTGGGGTTTGGAGTGTTATGTTAGAGCTGTGTAATTGGCAGCAACAGCAAAGGATATTCAGTGCTGGTTCAGTAATTCACTAAGAAATTCATCCAACAGCAGCCATTTAGAAAAAGTGTCATTAGAGATTTCCGCATCACCTCTGGTCTCTGCAGCTCCAGCTCTCAGCACATGTAGCTGCGTTATGGTTATTTGAACAGACATTTTCAAGCACGGTCCTTCACTAAGTGGTTCTAGCCAGGAACAGGGGGAGACCTATCGGCAAGGCAGTCCCAAGGTCTACATTACAGGGTACATTTATAAGATACCTAGCAACACTCTTTGTTCCTGAAGCTACAGCAAGTCTGCTCAAATGACAGATATAGCACAACAAAAATAATCATAAGAGCCATTTGTTTCTACAGCACTTTATATTCTTTGCAAGGCAAGAACCTCCTCTGTGCTCTTTTATACTGTTCTGACTAAGGCAAGAAGACCTTTAAGTCAGTCCTAGGCTTGCCCAGATAGGAACTGGAGAAAAACACCACACACACAAGTAGGTGGTTAGCAATTCAACAGCTATTCCCTCCAAGTCTTCCTGAGTGAAATACCAGTCCAGCAGAGCTCTGCAAGGTGTCTCTGGGGGCCATGGGCTACAAATCACACCCACAATACAACAACAAAGGACAAGCATGATCTCTTTAATTCTGAGAAATACCAACACTGCTCTCCAGTTCATTAAGACTGAGTTAGTTAATGGCAGCTTTTCAATAGCATGCTGGCTTGGACAGCCCACACATAGATTATGCATCTTACCCAGGCTGTCCAAGTCTGCAGAGCTGATTAGAATTGTGGTGACACATACCACTGCCAGCCAGTTTTAGAATCTGGTCTAGAAATGAGGGACCCCAATACTCTAGGGCTCCACAAGGAAGAGGCCCGAAAGTTAACAAAGTAACGCTCAAAAGAAATTCTCCTTAAAAAAACCCAAACTGACGCTTGAATTGGAACAATTAATACATAGTTGAAGTCAGCTACTTACAATATGTACACTAGGATATACAAGAACTAGTCTACATGATTTCTAAGGTATTACTGATTTGCTTTGATGACCAGTAAGACAGGGATCCTAAAGCAATATGAAAGGGGGAATATGTCTCATAACAATAGTAGAGAAGTGGGCAACTATCTAAGTATCAAGAAAAACAATGTAATTCTGATGCTTAGAAAGATTTGAATATATTGCTGGGGGAAAAGAATAGGGATTAAAGTTAGGAGAGAAAGATAACTGATAGTCAGGAAGCCTCAAAACACTATCATTTTCTCCCTTGTTCCTATTGAAGCAACAGATACAGCTTATATAAGTTCCACTACTGTTCAACATAACGTGGAGACTATAAATCCAAAGTAATTCGTGTAGATAAGGGTAACTACCAGAAAATTCACTTTCAGAAAAACAATGGCTCAGTATAAAAAAATAAACCCAACCAGAAAAGATTTTGGGTAGGTCTAGCTAGAACTTGATCTGCAGCAGATTTTGTTTAGTTTATTAATTTTGGTGACCAAACACAGCCACCTGTGAAGAATCTGAAAACGACACCAAACTAGGGAGGTGGTAGAGAGGGAGAAAGGGAGCAGAAGTTGCAAGGAATATGAAGGAGATGATCCTGATCTCAAGTGAGCTTAAGAAATCAGGGATTCTAAAACATACTTGATGTCGATGCTGAAAGCCTGGTCAAAAGAGAAAGTCGGATAGACTTTCCCAGGCATTGCGCTGGGGGAGCTGGGAGAAGACATTCCAAACAATTTCTAATCTTTGCACCTGCTGTTTTTCCAACTTGTTCACTTGCAAAGATGTTTACAGAGAGGTGTTGGTTTGAATGACCAATCATGTCCAGTTGTATCAGAACAGTGTACAAAAAAGGTTTGTTTTCTAATAAACGCTGTTATATGCCCTCCAAGAAGATTTGGAGTCATATTGTAATTTCTGCTGTCCCTAATACAATAACGATACACTTGATAATATCCATGCAAGTAAGAGCAAAACAAAATACCGTAACTCTGGAAAATATCATTAAATTAAAAACCTACACACATGCAGAAGCAGCCATATTAAGAGTAATAAAGCAGAAATGAGAAGCTGCACAGGATCACAGTCTGAAGAGTCATAAACCTGATATTCGTCTTGAAAGCCAAATACAATTTGAGAAGGTCATAAGACTACTGAGCACATGAGGTTAAGCTGTTTCAAGTCTAGTCAACACCATTGTCCTAGCATTGAAATACCACATACATCATTCTTGTGTAGTCTAAGGAACATATTCTAAAAATCTAGTTCTAAGATTACTAAACAGAGATTGATAACAACTGGGAGAAAAATATCCTTTATCTTCTTAATATAGTTATTTGACTTTCCAAGGGGTGTCTTATCTACAGTAAATGAAAAAAAAAAAAGGCAGTCTTTATGTATGAACTCATTTTGATGACTTACTTTAGGTGATAGTGCGTATGAAAATATTTCTCCTCCTCTTCAACCTTCCCTCCACAAAAAGAAAAATTCATTCCAATTTCAGTTGCCCTTTTTCTTGGTCTTGTAAAATTAACATGGAATTTTAAAAATAGAATTAATTTCATACTTGACAGTACTACTGATATTTGTACTAATTCTACTTGGCAATTCACATTTGGAAATTCATTTTTAATGCAGTTAAACTTTTAAAACAAGGTTCAATGCGAGGATTTTTTTCCTTCTAGACAGCAGTTGCATTCGGGCTCCAGCTAATATCATACACCGTGTTTACACCATTAATGTATAACAATTTAGATTTCACCAACAGTTGTGTATGCACACACTTATTTTGGCTCTGTCACACGTGTATTTTAGCTTTGATTTTATTTTTCAGCTGTCCTGTGAAACAATAGTAAAAGTCTAACTCATACTTGACCAAAATCCAGTAGATATTTAGGTCAGACAGACTCTGAGCAATTATTAGAGCTGGAGTGTCAACAGCACATACCAAAATATACCATCTTTCAGCCTTTTCAAAAATTCAGACTTTCAGAAGCTCTTGCTTAGATTTTAGATGACCACCATGCAAATGCCTACAGTAACATTCTTGTCTGCCAGAAATTTAAGAACAGTACATTATTCACATATACACATGAGTTTCTATTAATCCATGTATTGAAACTGAGTGGCAAACACACATACTCTCAGCAGCCAGAAAGGCAGCATTTCCCTTTTCCTTCAAAAATGTGCATGCATATTTACTAGTTCAGAGATCTAAAAGCCAGAATAACTTAAGCTGTCTGAAAACCCAAGACTCCATATGTATCATGTGAAAATATTTGTTGAACGACAGAACAAGATTTTGATTACATCTCCAGGGCTATTCCAAATCATCTGTGAAACCAGACCGTGAGGCTTAGGTCGAACAGTCACGCATGACAAGGAATGCAAAACTCCTCCACTTACAGAAAGAGTGCCTGCAATACTGCAAGAGGAAAGAAGGTAACCACTGGCCTATGTACTGCAATTTCTCTGATACTATGGGCAGAATGCAGCGTTTTCAGATGCACTAGCTCCCGTCTTCAGAAACAGAACTCAAAACATTCCAATCACCTATCTGGATGCATGGCAGATTTTTTAAAGCTTTAAAAGCAAACCTTACATTAGCATTTAGAGAGAAAACAAAGAATCTGGCAAACAAATTAGAGGAAAACATAAAACAACACAATAAAAGCAGAACAAGTTAGTTCCACAGATTATCATTTCCACCTGAACAGGGCAGCACCATTACAACAAAAGGGAGATAAGTGCTTTTGAAAATAGGGAATAGCAATGGGTTTGCCATTGCCTTACAGAAGGCTGACGTCTCTTCTAACATTGCATTTTCCATCAGGAAATAATTCCCAAAACTATTTGGGTCCTACATTTTTTTTATTGTTTGGGAAAATATGAGACAGAACAAACAGTAGTGAGCTCTTGGTTATACCAACACTGGTCTTACTGACCAACAAGTCTTCACAACCACCAACTCCCAGGTATGATAAAGAAATTGGTGATGCCCCTATGCCTCCAAAAGGCAAAGAAGTACTTTATGCAGATAGCCCAGTGATTAAAAGAGACAGTAGTATTATTAATTTGTGGCAAATCAGCAAATTTAAAGGTCGTGGCTCTTAGCCTAACAATTCCATTTTCAGAAAATCGATTTTCTACATATCAGGTATATCTTTAAGAATCCTCTCTCATAACCATTAAACACATAGAAAACAGAAAAATACTGTATTAGAGAATAAATAGCTGTCCAAACATCTACTGAAGTCCAAAAAATAAATCCTACATCATTGTGAGGGCTTTAGCCTGTAGCCTCAGATTGCCACAAATAAAACTCCTTGGAACTGAGATTTGCTTTTTGTTTTGGGGATGAGGGTAAGGGATAGTCAAGCTTCTTTTTTAAGTATTTTGTTAGAATAAACATAATTTTACATTAGACCCTTTATGACAAAAAGAAGTTAGTTCATTACTGGATTTATAATTGTGTACCTGTCCAAATACAAGAAAGCTCCAGCTGGTCCATATGAAAAGCACTAAATATTGCTCTGTGTGTTACATTTAATATTGATTGTATTGTTACAATAAAGGTAAATGATTCCGAGGTTACTCCTGTTCTTGCCTGATCCTGACAGATCTATCATTACCCTGGATACTCTCATCAATATAAAGCACTCATTAGAACACATACTGCAAAACCCCTCAGACTAATAAAAGGGACCTAAGAAAATAATTAACTAAATCTAGTTGATGATAAAAAAATACATTAGATAGAGATATAAAGGAGCTTTTCAGCTGCTCAACACAGGCAAAAGATATCTCAAAATGACCACTGTCCAGTATAAAATGAAATACACTATTTTACACAAGATAAAGAGTCATGTCTCTGTGCCTTCTACATTTAAATATATTTTTAATTTTGGTCCTATGAAATTCAAAAGAAGCCCTATGCATTCATGTATGCTCCCCTAACACAAAGTACAAACACATTTTGACATAGCTGTTTCTGATTTTTTGTACTACTTAGTACTAAAAGCACTTCAATATAGTTCTGTAATTCCTTGTCAGAAGTAGTTACTGTACAAACACTATTTTTCAAACACTAAATGAAAATAGCAGGCCTGGTACATTTGTGCTACACTCAACCAGTACTTTAAGGCACAAAGTTAACTGTAAAAAACCAATCAAATACAGATTAAATAAGAAAAATATGAAAACTTTTTTACTTCAGCTGATTTGTCTAGTCATAAAAGCATTAAAGAAAGATATTTCTGAATTCATATCAGCCATGATCAGGATGATCCTGAGCTGCTCCAACAATCCAAATGCCAAGCAAGATGTATTGTTTCAACACCTCACCAGTCCATTTAGAACAGAAGCATAAGCCTTGCACAGGTATTAACAGCATAAAATTGTTTTATAGGTAAATTGTATTTTCAGTTGAGATGATAGAACATGCAGCAGTCTCTACAAGGCTCACAGCTGGAGTACCAAACCCAAACCTCAGCCTCAAGGATTGGTTTTATTTGAAAAAGGGAAGAGCAAAATGTCAGTTCTTGACGGCTCACCAAAGGACAAGAAAACTTCTATTTCCGCCATAATGGAATTCTGAACAAAAAAAAAAAACCCTTCAGGAAAAAGCAAAAGCAGTAACAGTAGTCCTTTGGTCACAAAAGAGGAAGCAGCTTCTGTAGCACCCTCACATTTTGTCTAATGTTCATGTTTGCTGATCCCTCCCATACCAAAATTTCAAAGTATGTATTAATACACTCTTCCAATTTCCCACGTGCACAGTAAAGCTCTCTAAAGGGTCTCTAAAGGTTTTCTACATTGATTTGCTTCAGAATCTACTTATTCAAGGGAAAGGCTAAATCTGTTTTCATTTAATAGGCAAAATTAGAAAACAGCTTAAATCCTGATTATATAAAAACATTAGAAGAAGGTCAGCCACAATCCTCTTTGCTCTGTAAATGAACAATTCCAGAAGTGTCCTCAGCGCACCAAGATCATTTGGTTTATTCTCTGGGGGCCCCTCTGGACTCAAGGTATGTAACTGCACAACTATCCTAGAAAAAATGAAGAGCCATAGTGGTTGGTGAACATGGAGTACCAGTTGTAATGGGTAACAAAAATGCAGTAGGCACACCATTGGACATGTTAGCAGAGGTATTACTGATCCAGAGTAAGCTTAGGAAAGTTTAAGCCCTAACCAAGGAAACAGAAGCCCTAATTCCAGAACATTTTACATGCTGCAATGCCTTACAGCTCTGAAGCACCTACTGTTAGGTGACTGTACCAAACCGATAATCAAATATGAAAAGCAAACCCATTAAAACACTACCTGGCATTTCTCAATTCCTTGTAGAATTCTTTACATTGAAGACTATGAAGGTATTTGTATCCATCAAATTATACCCCGACACTCACAAAAAAACCCCCCAACAATACAAAACCAACACCCACACCTTGACAGCATTTGAAATTATTCTGAAAAGAACACTGGCTCTCTCACATATCACCATGTAAGATTTCTGCCATCAGTACCACATGCAATTCTGCTCTTCCCAATTTAAAAAAGCTCTTGCAGAGTTAGGAAGTGTAAGAGAAAGGCAACAAAGAGCAAAAGGTACTGGATTTCCTGATTCAGAAAGTCCTGAGATAAGAGACATTAAATCTACAGCTACAAATCCACCCTGTCTTCCTTCATTTACATCTGCTGCTGTGCTCTGCCAGATACAACACACCTTTGGAGAGGGAGCTGTGATTTGACCAAACAGAGAAAGCTAACTGAAACACTGGACTTCTGGATGAAGGACAACAGTTAAAATTCAACGTATAAGAAAATGTATCCAACTTGTCCAAATACTTAACTAGCTCTTTGGAATACCCTTGGAGGGTCTCTGAAGATGGTTGGGAGCCTCAACATTACCTTCTATATCCAAGCCATTTTAATAAAAGCAAAGCTAAAAACCCCAGATTAACCTTTACTAATGAAAAAACAAAAACTGCTTTGCAGAATAATCTAAGAAAGAGCACTTGGTTCACAATTTAATTCCACAGCAAAAATATTAAATAGCCACTGCACTTACCTGCTCTTCTCTCTCTCAAGTTTTCAGTCTAACCAACTGTACCTCTGCTTCCCTTTTATTGTCAAGAACAGACCCAAGGTGCAAAGATCTCCAAGACACATGTCTGTCCCCTTATACTCCCTCACAGCTAAGCATGTAAATGTTTAAAAAAAATGCTGTAAGTTTCTGATTCTAAATTAATCCCAAGTAGGAAAGTCCTCAGGCTTTTGCAGTTCAATTTTGCCGTTCATTTTTCTTCCACACAACCTCCTCCCAAGAGCAACTTATTTCAGAGAAGAGAGGCTAAAGCAGTTCTCCCTTCTCAGAAGAGGGAACAGCGCTCTGGTTCTCAACTACCACCTTTCTCCTTAGCAAACTTCTGCAAAGACCTCTAACCTAAGTAACAGAAGGGAGAAAAAGAAGAATAAAAAGAGAAAGATATGCTGAAGAAAATAAACATCAAAAAACAGTAGAAAAAATAAAGGAAAAAAGAGCGGAGTAAGAAAACAGAACAAGAAAGAGCACAAATAAAGATTAAATTAAACAATGATTGTTCAGTGCTTCCTCATAATATGAAAAAATATGCCTATACTACCACCCATACATACAAGTTGACTGCACCTCTGGTCTACAGGCTTTACAAGCACATTACCAAGAACACAGCAACAAGAGGAAGCAAGGACAAGTGTGGCAGTTTCCCTAAGGTATCGCTATCACACAAAGAAATCAAGGTCTTTAAAAGCAATGCCACACCAATAATGACAAGGTTAGTTAAAATAAATAGCAGACAAGAGAAAAAAAAAGAAAAAGATGTTGTCTTCTCCAGGATTTCTTGTGTCACAGCTACACAGCCAGAAGCATCCAAACACTTGCAAGTGTACAGGACAAAGTAAACAGCTTGGTCCGACAACCAGAGGGAGAAGTGGCTTTCCTGCCTTTCCCTTGTGTGCTGATGGAATGAAGGAACTAAAGGCCGGCCAGGCCAGCAGGCTCTAGGGTGCAGCCCTGACCACCTGACACATCCCAACACAGAGCCCCTCAAACCCTGGGACGCTGATGGGGCTAAAGGAGAGGACCATTCCCACATGATCTCAGAAGGTCTGCATGCACACACACAAAATGCCAACAGCAACAAACCCAGAAAATCTACCATGCCACGTCCCTATTTAATTCTATCCAAGCAATTCCTCAACTTTAAAAGGCTTTGCCATCCTGGACTTGCCAGTTTAGAGAAAATTCTCCTCTTGAATGTTTTCTAATACACATATATAGATACAAAAATGTATCTTGATGAGATTTAATGACAAACCTTGCTTCTTCGCCTTCCATTTTCTGTCAGGTAAGAGCAGGCATCAGAGAGACTGCAGTTCAAACACATAAAGCTTCTGTAAATATGCCATGCATAAAGCCAAAGTTGATTTTTCAACTACTCTGATGAATTAGAAAATTGAAAGCTTCCTTTGTTAAAAAAAATTCTATAAGCTGTAAAAGACTCAGTGAAATGATGCATTAGTGGTATTAAAGGTCAGTGTAATAAATAGCATAGCTTTGAGGTACTGAAGGGCTGTACATTAGTACCAAGTCTTTACATAAGGAATTGACAGAACGAACTAGTGACTGATGACAAATTCATCTACATATACAGGAGATAACACCTAAAGATATCAACATGCCGTAAAATCTACACACAGTAAGATTATTAGGAAGCACTACTTATTAACCGCACTACTACTACTGCTACAAAGACAATTGAGCCTCCCTTCCTCCAAGGACTCACATGGAAAAGACAGGGTAATGGGCACAAGTTGCTCCTGAGAAGATTGCAATTGGACACAAGGGAAATTTTTCACACTGAGAACCATCAGCCACTGGAATAATCTCCCTGGAGAAGTAGTGGATTTCCCAACATGAGACACTTTTAAGATTTGGAAGGACAGAGCACTGGGTCATCATGTCTGTAGAACTGGGCCTTTGCCAAGAAAGATTGGCCCAGATAACCCTTGAGGTCTCTTCCAGCCTGGTATCCTGTGCTAAAACTATACATTCCAATTATGATGTGTACAGACATGCATGCTATGTTTTATACATAAAAAAAAAAAACATAAGTAATGCCTGATGCTGATGGGATCTGTAGAGTTAGCATCATACTGTCTAGTAGGCACTGATCTTTATCTTTCATCAAATGGAGCTGAGTTAATTTGTGGGTTTGCATTATGCATTAGTAGTGAATACAATTAGGGTGAAAAGCAAGCCAATCTTCTCTGATCTCAAGTGGAAAGTGTGAATTCTGATCTTCAGAGGTGACAGCTCTGAGCATCACAGCAGTTAACCAGTCAGCTTCCTTGAATCAGTGTACCCAAAAGAAAACTAGAAACACATAGCTGTGGCTAATATTAAGGCACTAATATTTAAACAAGCGAGAATACTAATTAAGAGAGCAAATCAGTTATTTTACTTTGTCTGGCACAGAGAAACTTGGTTTTACAGCTCAAGAAGGGTACTGAAAAACTGGAGGAAAAAAATTAAAATGCATATAAGAAGGGAGAGACCAAGAGAAGGAAGGAATTCAGTCAAGGAGAGTTATAAAAGGACTACCAGTGAATGGACACCTTTTGCTTTTAGTTAGATGAAATCATTTAAGAATTGGTAATCTCTAAATTGCCAGAAACACTTTGAAACTTTCTACTGAAATGCTGTATTTCAAGCTGATATATCTATTCTGAGTCATGAATTTAGGAAATCTCACTGTCAATGAAGTTGTAGTAGTAGCAGTTACAGGTGTTGTCAAAACATTTTACAATGGGAATAAAGTATTTTGCTCTCTACGGGTAAAAAAGCAGGGAAATAACATTAACAATCCACACTTTGCTGGTCTATTCTGTCTTCTGTCAGGGGTTTACTGGCTCTTGTTTGTTGCTTCTTTGATTGTGGGGGTTTGGGTTTTTGGGGAGGAAGAGGGACTGTTTATTTTTGTTGGTTTGTTTTAGTTTGGTTTTGGTGTTTTATTCAGCACATGAACTTATTGGGGTTTTTTTTATGCTTCACAGATTCCAAGTCTGTTTAATGTCTCAGATTTAATTGCTGATTCTTTTTACTCACCTGAAACAATGAAAATACCGAACTGCAAATCTGTGTTGCTATTCAAATTGAAGAGGCACAGCACAATGTACCTTAGCAATGTGCAAGCTGAACAATGCATAAAAATCAAAACACAACAATTGATCATTCTTCACCAACCAGTCCCATAAAATGTTAATATATCAGAATCAACTGTTAATATAGCAGAATCAGCAGCTTTTCTGTTTAATAATCAGAAAACATCTTGTTTAATAGTCAGTATACATTCGTAATAATACAAAGTACTAAGCACATACTTACTAGTTCTAAGTTACACTACACTACCACCTTAAGGGGAGAGCTAGGAAAAATTCACAGAATAATGTATGTATTTAATCTACCAACAGCTCTCCACAATTATACAAGCTACAGAACTCAGTTTTACAAAACCCTCAATTTCCAGGGCACAGGATTGCAGTGATTAAGCACCCAGACTTCTAGTCAGCCTTAAATAGGCTATACTAAAATCCATGCTGTTAAATCCTTGCAATCATTTTTAATCCAGGCTAGGTAGATTAATGCTAGCTTGGGTGTGTCTAACCACTCTGAAACCAGGAAGTCTGCAGACATAGCATGCCTCATTCTTGGCCTGCCTATTCAACGGGTGCCTGTAACAGGAAAGAGTGTGGATCTTTACAATCCATACTATTAAATAACCAGACATTTTGGACTAGGAAAAAAGGTGTCAAAGCTTTAAACCCTCACCAGCTTAGAGATAGACAAAAATTAATGGGATCCAGGCTTTCCTCCCTTCATTCGTTCATATACACTTACCTTCTGAATATCCAATTCTTTCCATCTCATATACAATGAAATGAAGGTAAGACTTTTATTATGAACACCCATTCCCTATTATAATGGACAAATTTAGCTATTAAGAAATTATCCAGTTTTGGTGAAGGATCTTACTGCAATTCTCCAGTTCTCAGATACATTAACTAATCTGTCAACTATCACATACCAACTTCTACTAATTCACCACACTGTGTTTAAACATAAAAGAATATAAAAACAGATTAAGCACTTTCTACTTATTTTCCATTTAAAGGAAATTACTGCTGTTACCATTGCAATACCACAGTACAAAATCATCTCACAAGGCAATCACTAACTTGGGAACATACATGCATCCAGTACATCCACTTTCTTTGACTCACAGGTGTGTGTGTGCACAGGTACATGCATACAAAATATATATATGCACTCCCTCCTTTCTTTATAAAGAGGCCAAGACTGTAAGCACAAGTTGCATGGGTTCTTCCTAACTTTCTTCAGACTCCTCAGGGAAGCAACTTGAACTACAAACCTACACAGTCCTAATAACAGGAATCCTTTGTATAATCACCAACTGAACCTTAGGGAAATCGCTGGAGAAAAAAAAATTAAAACCTGCAAAATGTAAGAAAGGAACACAACTCTATACAATTCTCCTCCTGGCCATTCAGCTACCCATATAGCTCCTGCCTTCCTTTGCAGGGAACAGAGCACTCTTTGCTCTTAAACATGCCCCTGTGAAAAAGCAGGATCACTGTGGCAAAACCTTTTCCACCTCAACCCCACCCAACAAGGTTTTATTACTAGTGAACAAATGAAGCCACAGGACTTCAACCTGTCAACAGGAAAAGAATCGTACAGATAAAACCAACAATATATAACTTAAGGTCAACATCAGCCACTTGCACACAGCGGCCATCTCTTCCTCTTCCCTCCCCACAGTTCTCTTCTTCATTTTAGGTTCAGGTCAAATAAGCAGTCTGAGGTTAAGCTTCATGCAGAATTTTACAGGTTTTATTCTGTCAGTATCTACAGAAGAATGTGGGGAATTAACAAAACTCAGTTTCTGCTGCTGAATGTTTTGCACCTAAATATCCTTACAAATCCAATTAAGATTCTGTACTTGAAACAAACAAATATCAGCTTTATTGGAGTGTGATACTATTCCTAGAAAAGCTGCTTGTTAATATGGTTACGTTCAACTCCCAAGTGTAAAATCTCACGAATTTCAGTAAACAAGACTGGGTCTATAGGACCATGAGCCTATGCATTCATAAACAACCAGCAACCAGAACTGTTACTGATTAAATAAATTGTTTTAAGTATAACTTTGTATTATTAGATTTGCTATTGGCTGAAATCTAAATTTTTTTTAAATTCCACTGAGAAAAATTTCCACTTTGAACAAAAACTGCATGTGTATAATAAAAAGTAATTTACCACCTTCAGTATTTCAGTGGTGCAACATGGTAACACCACTGGCAAAATGAAGTTTAATTACCTGATCATTCTTTATGGAATGTATGTGACAAAAACCCTATACTGTGGAATCCATACATAGCAGGGGGAAAAACTACTCATTTACTTTCTGCCGATAAGTTAAACTAATAACTAGGACTGCTCTTCATCACTCAAGACAGCCCTTTTTCACAGTCCATGCCCCACGACAGTGTTTACTAATATCACAATTCTAAATAGCCTCTTAGGACNAAAAAAAAAAAAAAAAGCCCAACTTTTGTATGGCGCAAAAGACATGGACACTATTTTCTCCTCTGTGGTAACTTTGAGAGCTATATATCAAAGAAAATTCCAATAACGATTGTAAATAAAAATCAACACTAAAGATGATGCCCAATGAAAAGGTAAAATGACTCAAGGGAAAAGACAATATAACTAAAATAGCCTTTTCCAAGGGCTCCACTAGATCTATGAACAAATATACTTGTTTCCAGTATATACGTCCTCTGAAAGAAAGGTTTTGTCACTACCACAAGCCAAACCCCAGAAGCTAAATCTCTGCCAACACAATGCAGCTTTGCTGACAGTGCTTCAGAAGAAGAGTTTTAAACTTTTGATACAACATCCTTCAAGGCAACTGCAACAACTACAGGGCAGATTCTCTCACATGAGAAACACATTTGCTTCTTTTGACATCCAACAGACTGATGAACTAATGTTACAAGGGAGGGTTTTTCTTTTGGCAGCTATGTTTTTTTACACTGTTACTTCCAGACTGGACTTCCTTTTCACATCCTACACCCCTGTAAGTTTCAATATGTGTTAATAAATACGTGATTAACGTGGTCAGTGGAGGGGGTTATGTTTTTACGGCCTGGTTGCAAACCTGCTTCAACTGATCTTAATTGAGATTTCCAGTTCTGTTCTCTCTGCAGTCCCTAGCAAATTCTGGTCACCTCCCTCCAGGCAGCACTACTGCTTGCACAACCTGTTGAGTTAATTCAGGAAGCTGATCCTTCCGAAAACAAATTCAACCCTGCCCATCTTTGCAAAACCAACACCACTGCTCCCCAATCTCTCCTCCTTCCACACCCCAAACCCACACATTGCAATTTTCCAACCTTCTTCATACGCCATCTTGAACCAGGTCATTACACACCTGTCAAGGACTTGCATCTGGTACAAGGCAGAGGGCAAGGCTGCAAAACTGCAGCATCTCACACTTGTTGGATCCATTTTACCTTTTCATATATTACATTACTCTGTGAAAGGGCAGATCGTGTACTAAAAGCCAGTCTTATCCAGGGATAAGGCACATCCAGAAGAATCATCCCTTTTTCCTTACAACATGAGTTTAGTTTCACAAGTGGGTTAAACGAAACCACCTACAAGAACTGCTGTGTTTCAGAAAAATGTGACAAAAGCAGGCATTCTGTCACGGCCTGAACAGAGTCCAACCTGCTTTTGCAAACACTTCTACACATACCTAGTAGAAAGTGGGGGAGGGAATAACCATCTAGTTCCCTTTCATCTCTCTCCTGGAAAAACACTGATGTAGAGAGGAAGCATTCAGCAACAGCCTGGGATACAGTCTGGCACTCTGTGGCAGCCAGCCTACGGGTAAACCATCCTGCTGGAGACCACCCCTTACACAGAGAGTGAAACATTACATGCTATCAGCTGTCAAGCACAACACTCAGTTTGTGACAACTAGCAGTACTGCAAAAGGTCAGAAGGTAAAGAAAGCAGAACATGCACTTTCTTACCTATCCAAATTCCTGAGAAAGCCAGCACAGGCAGCTTCAGCAAAAACTCCCAGTGGATGTCACAATCAGCTTCTGGTGACTCATACCACAGTGAAACCTAGAAGCAAAAAGATCATGGGCATGAATAAAATTTGAATGGGAAGCAATCACATGAAATACTTTTCAAAAGGTAAAGGGTATTCTGAAAATTGTGCTTGTGAGAAGCCAGAAGCAACAATGAAGGCTTATAAAACCGTGAATCTATTGATTTTTTTGCACATAACCTAAACATCTCAGAAAGCCTGTATGATAATTTTCTCACTGCAACAATCCCAGCCCTTCTTTTATCACCTCTTCTCTGAATCGTTATTTTCTTCCAGAACACATTCTGCCAGGCATTTAGAGATTAGACACACATTTGGCAACGCCTGAAAGAAAGGGGACATTTAGCAGTGCTGTGGCCCACTTTTTTTTCTTCTTCACTGCTCAACATAAAGTCTGTAACACATGTCAAACACAAGGGAGAGCAGTTTTTATCTAAGTCACCAGCTGCTGTACCCTAAGACGTCTCCAAGTGTAGAAGGAAATTTGAAGGTTTCAAAGCTGGTCCTTCCTAGTTTACCAGGTCCTGTATTATAATCTGCATTGTTTCACAATTACTCTTAACATCTGACCTCTGTCTATTGCTACAAAAGGCTTGCACCTCTAGATGATAGGAGTCCTCTAAAATTAGACCAGGCAAACAGATGTAACCATGGAGATTTATGCTGCAGTCCCGAGAACTCCGCAGAGGCACAAGTTGGAGGCAGAGCATATATTGCCAATGAATTTTTGTCCTACTCTACTCCCACCAAGCTCACGTGTTAGAGGAGATGTACAGTGAATCATTTTAAAGAGAGATAAAAATCCAGCTCTAAGTAAGGAGTCTAAAGAAGACGACCTAGATTATTCTCCAACCTGGTTTTCCCCAATCCAGTTCACTGCACAGCTACATGAGCACCTGCGCTGACATGAGGCAGAAAAGGTACCAGACAGGAGAAGCAGAGAAGGATGGTTCCTTCCAGCTGCAATGGCAGCACAAACTGTACATAAAACCATGGTACAAGGCCTTTGTGTAAAAATTGTTGCTGAAATTTGACAGGTTGATAAGCAAATTTTAAGTCATCCATTGCTACTCTCCCAAAAGTATTTCTTTACAGAGTTGAATAAACTTGGAATACCTACCTGGTGGCAAGAACACTAGCATCAACAAAAACTGTTTAAGAAATGCCAAACCAATGTTATCAACAGAGGTCAAGAAAATAAATATTGCTATCTTCTTCTGAGCAATTAAAAATACAGCTGAGGGGTTTTCTTACTGCAAGTTAACTTTAGACTTATTTACAAAATATTGTGTGAAATTAAGACTTTGGAAAAATGACAAACATCAGCAAAAGGGCTAAAGTACACAAAAAAAAATCATGCAGTGCAGCAAAAGAAGTTTCTAAAAGGCAGAGAGAACTAAAATAATGTTTAAAATAAGGTAACACTCCCAGAAGAACTGTATTTTAGCTTTCATATTGTCAATAAACTGAGTTTGTCTTTTTCATTTGAATTGCATTCTAATTCTAGGGTTAAAAGGCTCAATTATAACTTAGCCTAATGAAGCAAGTATAAGATTTAAAGTCTATTTGTTCGTGATTGCTAGTGACATTTTGGCAAATCATTTGAGTAGATTGTAAGAAAGTAATTTCCACAGGTAGTGGCCTTCTGGTCAAGAAAGCAATTTCCTTCTTTTTTTAGGGTGAAATTCTTTGCCAATTCAAGCATTACTAAGACGCATCACAATTCTGACCCAGAACTCTCCATTTCCTTTAGTGTTAAATTATAGACCTGCAGTGTAAAGATGATTTTTTTTTTTTTTTTGTACAAGATTGCCTGTGAAGCTCAATTGTGATTGGGAAGGCCGCCTACACAGCAGAGAGAGTGAGAAAACACACACTTGTAGAGCTGAAAAAACATCAGTGTAGGCGTATGTAAGGAGGGAGGGAGGAAAGAACTTGGTTCTACTGAAAAAGGGTATTTTCTGACATCACCCTTGAACGAACCAAAACGTGTTAATTGAAGACAATTCAAGGGTTGTTTGCTATGTTCCAGCTATCAATATGCAGTACTACAAACAGGAGGAGGAATCCTTGCAGATTCCTCCCTCTGATCTCAGAATCTGCCACCTACCCAAGGAATGCTTCACTTCCCCCACTTCTCTGCCACAACCTGCAAAAGCTGTTCTCACGGACCTGCAAGTCACCTGCAGAACTGCAGTTCAAAGCTTTAGAAGTCTTCTATAATTAATAACATGAAAAGTATTGAAATTGCAGAAAAAGTTCATTCAAAAATATAAGGAGAGAGAATGCTGTCTGAAAACAATAAGAATAACTAACATTTAATCTCAGAGGAATCTAACAGTATTTGAAACTGATGAAAAAATAACTACACAAAGTTCAGATTTATCTTTCTCATAGAGACTTATAAAAAAATATTTTCCTCCCTACCCTACATAGCCTTCAGTCCCTTCATTTCCTAAGAGAAGTAAGCAGACCTTTCAGGATGTCCTATTAATGACAAATAATTTAATTGTCAAAAGAAAGAAGGAACAAGCATCTGCGGAAAATATCCTTCTCCATTTACCTTAGGAAGGCATCATCAATGAGCATTTCATAATTCCTAAATAAAGAAGCCTCTATGAAGTGTTCTCATGCCATTATAAACCTGTGAAAATATTTTTAATAGCCCTGTCTTTCCCTTCAGAATAAAAACAAAAGGCTTTTGACATATGTGCTTTGGCTGATTCTTACCACACTTACTACCAGGGGAATGAAGACAGCGAGGACCAGTTTCGCCAGTGAACTTCAATAAACATGAGATGATTCACTGAAGGGAAAAGATGCTGCTTCTCCCATAGCATTGGACACCAGCCTACAACCTATTTTGCAACCAGTCACAAGGAGACAGGACTTCAGCACCTAATTCCCCTGAGTGTTTGGGCTAGTAACTTCAAAGCCCTGCGCGTAGCAGATGACTGAATTCCTGCACCCACAGAACACTGCCACAACAGAGACCAGCCCACAGAGCAGTACTCTGGAGAAGCCATCTGCAAGCAAAGCTTTCACAGGGTCCTAAGTGTCATCTCCAACCAAACATGCTGTCACTGAACATGTTGAATGACAGAAACTGCTAAGTAACGTTACTACAATGTAAACTCAACTATTCCACAACTTTGCAATGATATGATGGTTAAGGACTAATGCCTGTTACTCACAGACATCAGAAACACAGGCAAGACAGGATTTTGACCCTTTTTCAACCCTGACCTGTCCTAAACTATATGGCAAGCAAAAGCAGNTTTTTTTTTTTTTTGGCAGAGTCACAACTAAGTTCTTAAAATTCTTATAAAATGTTCCTGAGGCTCACTGAAGCACAAATTCTTCTCGGTCAGAAAGACAGACGGGGATGAAGTATCAATGGGAGCTACAAAACTCACCAGCAGGAGAACCTCCTGAAAAGGAGGTTCTGAAACAATGAATATGAAATGGTAAAAAAACGTAGAAACAAGAAGAAAAATAGGGTGATGTAGAAACAAGTGCAAAAAAATAATGGTCTATAAAAAGTTGTAGAAATTGAAATCCCTTATTCTAGAAATGGTGGAGTTGTTTATAAAATAAGGTGTTTAGATTACTACTAACCTTTGAAATCATAGCCATCTTGACTTTCACTTTGGTGAAGAGTGAAGTACTATTTCTGACAATAATAAAACCTCTCCCAATACTAATCAACATGTAATTCCAATAAACCAAAAATACATTAAAATATTATACGACAAATTAATCACACAGAATTTACACCTCAAGAAAGTGTATCCCTTCATGCTTGGCTTGTCAAGCTAAAGAATACTTGCTTCAAGAGTCACAGAATAATCAGATCTCTTGTATTCTCCATAAATTTCACTTACAGGTAAAAAATCAAGTTTTATTTCTACTTAGTAAGAACAGAACAACTGAAGGTAGTTTAGAAGGCTGGCTGTCTTTTAGCTTCAGCCTTTAAGACCTCCAGTCAGATTAAAACTATTAAGAAAGAAAAAAAGCTAGAAAAGCACGGAGGGCTGTCAGAGGATACTCTGCTGCTGCTGACACCAAAATTCAAGGAGAACATTTCGTTTCTGCTTTTCAGACATTAAGATGTTCAGGAGTTTCTCACAGATATGCTACTGACAAGGCAGTAGGCTGAACTAGTGAAACCTTTTAACTTCTTCATATTCTTTTGTAAAATAGCTCAGGTTGGGGGAGTGTCTGGCTTTTCCCATTCTATGTATTCTTTCTCTCAAGGTAGACTAGAAGTCTGATGCAGATTTACAGCCTGATACAAAGTTAAATACCTTTGACATCATAATTACACAGTATCAATCAAAATCATTACCATAGCATTTTATTCATTAACTATTCTGCTGCCATGTCAAGAGGAGTCAATTACTGGAATTCTTAACATTTTTCTCAAAAGCAGTAGTGAAACAAAATTTCATTTAAATTAATTTAACGGGAAAAGGCTTCCTCTGATGTTCACAACATCATTCTTCCGAATTGAGTCATAACTTGTCCTGATTATTCACAACCACCATAGCTTAGAGACTTCCATGCTGAGGCCAGTTTTTCTAGCCTCTTGTTTTTCTACAGGGTGACTATAATAGCATACAAATGGCTTAATGTTTACCTTTACTAACTGCAAATTCTACAAGTAGGATACCTACACAAAGAGGATGCTGCCAAATTGAAAGAGCTCCTTGTCTATGAACTAATGCTTTCATCCAGACTTGAACTAACTGAAGTGAAACACTGAGTTTACAGAGCACAACCATGAAATTCTGAACTTTGGAGTTTTTCCTGGTAACAGTAAGCACTTGAATGCAAGGAATGCAAATCTGTCAGTTTGTAATGAAGAAAACCATCAGCAAATACAAAGAGTCCACTTCCCCCCCTTACATCCTTCATACTAATATTACCTCTTTAAAAGTTAGGTTTTCTTTTCACAGAAGTCATTCTATTACTTTTCAGTCTAGCTGTCACAGCTAAGCTATGAAAGGACAGGATTTTACATTGTAGAATGACTTACTGATGCCAAAGAAAGAACTACTAATCTGTCTTCAACAGAAAATACTGGAGAAATATTTAGAAAGGGCAAATTCAGCACAGAATTTGCACATTCACAATCTGAAAACTCACTGCTTTTCCATCTTGCTTTCTCATCCCTTCCCCCATGTAACTTTAATCCATCTGTCCACTGTTAAAAGAAAGACTGAGCTGGTGTCTCAACTGACTTTGGAATTTTAAAGCTGTTTGTCAATAAAAACAGAGGAAGCATCGTAGAGAATATGCTGCTGCTAGGATGCTTTCACAGGCTGCTAAGTGTTCAAAGTGCCTAGCAGATAAGGTACATATCACTAAATAAAATGTAAAGAAAGGGAAATCAAGGCAAGAGAAGAATAAGGAGTTGCCAGGGTCATCCAGCAACCAAATGTTCATCAAAAACATTGGTCTTCCAACTTCTAGCACTCATGGCAAAGGCCAACGACGACTTCTCTTTATATGAAAACTTTTCAGCAACACTTTGCTAAACTGCTAATACAGAAAATTTAAGCAAAAACATAAGCTACACAGATTACGTGTCCAAAACAAGAAGGCAAAGAACTGCCTCACAGTGAACAAAGCAAGAGCCATGAAGAGCCATCGCTGAACATATGTTACCAAACACATGAAATCACATTTGCCCCATCCTTCACAACATACTGGAATATTGCAGAAGCTCCACTACTTGACCCTTTACTACAAAAGGCATTTAAGCCAGGAATATCCAAATGCAGATTCCCGGTTAAGTGCATTTTTGCTGTGAGCATCACTTCTCTAAGCCTCCAGTCCCCTTCACCGCACACCAGAAACACATCTGCTACAGAAGGAAGCTTCCTAGTAAAAAGTTGTATAGATGCTTATTGCCTGTAAAATCCACTCAAAGAGGCATTAACTACATACTATAGTTTCAAAATATCCAAGATACTATGAAAAATTCCACTGTTAAGGAGAATTTATTGTCTTCAAAAGCTTTGAAACTATGTCAAACTGAAAATCCTAATAATTTTTAAGTTCCACAATTCATAAATCCTACCTTCTATCCCTAACTGAAAATTCAACTATAATAACACAATTCTTTAGCTAGAGAGCTTTTTGCATATGTAACCAAACTTCTGCCCTCCTATGTTACAAGCCTCCATTCAAGGTGAAAACACAATTACATCTACAGGCCCTTCGAGATAAAGCAGAACTCCTTATTTCCATCCTACTGAAAAAGCCAAAAGTGAGATATTCAAGATGTTCTCTCCTGCATTTCACAGAACTGTTACATGACACAAGCACCTACATTTCCATTCCCATTTGATTCAATTGCCAGTCTTGGTCATTTTCATTAGAGTAGAGGTTTCTCTGCCCATTCAAGGATCTTCATGCTTTTGGCCAAATTAAGATGAAATTTAAAAGGATTCTTTGTTTCCCAAGGAAAATTGCAAACTATTTTGTACCCTTCTCAGTAGACAGCTCATTTATCCACATTTCAAGACATAAAATATTACATAGTTGTCCTGTTGGTCACACAATGCTTCAGGAAACAAGAAGTATTTTTCCGTCTGCTTGGACAGTATCAATATTATTTCAGCTTACATTAAAAAAGTTTTATAAAGAATTTATTGAAAGCAGGCAGTCTAGCAATTTGACCACATGTCTAGAGCTCTGCATAATTCAAACAAGCAATTTTACTTGTCTGCTTTGCAATTTTCCTATTAATGAAAATAATATTTACCTCACAGGGGGTCAGAACGATTAATTCCCATGAAGAGCTTGAATTTAAAGCAGAGGATAATTTGATAGATCTCCAAGGAGCAAGGGTAAAGTAAAAACAAATTAGATTTTATACTCAGTTTCAAATGAGAAAATAGTTGAATTGCAGCAGAACCAGCTACAGAATATTAGTAAAATTGCACATAAAAAAAGAAAACTCAGTGTTAATATAATTTTCTCAAACTACATGCCCAGCCACAAACAGCAGCAGCCTCTTCAATGCCAGATTTTTATATGAACATACAAGTTTTGGAATCTGACTTGATTCTTGTCCATTTCAAAGTTGCTGCCATTTCACTAATAAACGGAGATGTTACATTCTGAGAACTCGGTGCTCCTTCATCCGTGGGAAGAAAGAGAAGAGAATTGCAGAACACTCTGAATATAATACTTTTAATAAACCCAACCAAAAGAGAAATAAGAAATACCTTGCAAATCCAGAGACTACTATTACAGCTAACTATTATGGATCCATGAAAGTTCATTCCCAGCTTCAAATGTTCAACTCAAGGCCAGAAAAATTACTGAATCCATGCCAGTGGACTACACTGACCCCAACACTAGATCCATAACCTTTAAAAGTGCCATGGTCTCAAGCCAAATGAACAATTACAAGATGCAACACTGAACTCAAATTAGGAGATGGAGATACAAGGACGTCAGAGGTCTTTTGCGGTATTTTTCAATGGGAATGGGACTAAAATAGCACATTTGTTTAACCACAAATGCTGCAGTCAAAACACTTCGTAACTAAAACCCCTGGAGAGAAATATACACTGCTGAACAATTCATGATTTTATCATAAGAGGAATACTAGACACCCCTGCTTCTAATGAAACTGCAGTTCTAGTTAACAAACTAAGAAAATTATTTCTATGAGAAATTAATTATGAAGAAACAGTAAGGCTATACATTCTTAATGAAATACATGAAACACTTCCATGTGACCCCAACGTGAGATTCTACACTTCAATAATTGTTCATTCATGCTGCAGAAAAACATAACCTAGAAGTACAAGAGCAGACAAGTGACTCAATATAACAACAACATACATCTGATTTAATAAAATGACAATATAAAGGGTTTTTTTAATTCAGATGTAGAAAACAGTTTGTTTTTACTTTACAAATAGACACTCTCTAAGGAAAGGTTCTCCAGTGTTATAAACTGCAGACCTCCAGCACTAGGCCAGTATAATTGACCAAAGATTACCGAAGTTCCAGAAGCTACTGTTAGATGTTAACCTAAAACTAAAAAGGTGTGTGGAGAACATAACACTGGCAATAAGGGAGTCTGTGTTTTTTTCCAAGCCACAGAACCACTGAGGAGGCGGTGCAAACACCTCCACCAGCAGCTGCGCTCCTCCAGAAGACAGTCATGTTGTTTTCAGCAGCTCAGCTCAGCCACAGAAGAGCCCGACTCACCCAGCCAGAGGCACCCACTATCCACATCCAGTTCTTTATCCAATACACTCTGTGTGTCAGAGATTTGCATTAAAGAGAAAACTCTAGCTTTATGCTAGGCTAAAAATTTCAAATGTAAAAGCAGAATTAGCAAGAGAAGCATAAAATCCAGATATACTGCAAATGAACATTCCATTTCCAGTAATTTCGTGATCCAAATCGCATCTTCTGCTTTAGTCCATTTGAGTCATAATCCACCACCGTCAAGAATCCACAGGAACGTATCAATTCTTCATCTGCTTCCCTATATCCTTTAGTGCAGAACATAAACACACTTCTAAATAAAGGCTTTGAGAAGAGCCTGAGTGGTTCATCCAAACAAGCATGCCAGCAAAGATTTATATTCCACCCATTGAATGTGAAAATAGATAGTGACTATAAATCCTGAGGAAAAAAATTAACACATTTTCCTTTAGTTTTTCATGGAAGTATTTGTCCATTCATATCCAACAACTGAAAAGTTGCACAACTCAGTGACTTACAATAACAGGAGAGTTAGATATCAATGCTGTTACGTAGAAGTTATGAACTCCACATGACATTCTTTCAAATACAAAGATAAAGGAACGTCTCCAGCAAAATATTCTCTTACACTAAATAATAAGAAACCTGAAGTCAAGTAATCATTCTGAAATATTGTCCACATCATTCTTATCTAAAAAAATTTTTCCTGCATGCCAGAAGTAAAAATCCAACAATCTTTACTTATTTTTTTTCCATTGCAAGAGAACACATAGACAAAGCTTCAAAAAGTTTTACAAATAGGAAAATGTAGAAAAGACCATCTCAGATGCACTGTGGCTATTTAAATTACCTAACAGCATTTTGTTTGCCCTATACATTTGGAGACCCACTATGAAAATCTGTAGGGTTATATGATGCCATTGTCAGTGTCTACAAGGAGCCTATGACAGGTCTTAAATTATTTTTTATCCAGTCTTAACAATATGACAGCATCATTACTACAAACGCACAATGATTGGTTTTTAATGGGCTTAAGAAAAGCATGGGAAAGAAAACATTAGTAATGCATTACATGGAATTGAAACTATTTAGAGCAAGAACATGGGGCACAAGCACAGTTTTAACAAATCCTTCTTATAAAAAACCCCAGACATACCATAAGTGTCAGCCAATTTCAGAAACATCCTATTAAGGCCATACAGGACCAGTCAAACACATTACAAAGCACGTACGCGCTTCTGGCAGGGGAGGGGCAGAGCTCTCTTCCGCCGTCTCGAGGAGTGTTGGCTTCCAGCAGGATTGATCCCTCGACTCAGCCCACCCTGCAGCTGCACACATCTGTAAGTACCGGAGGCAGGAAGGAGCAGCCGGACCGGGGGAGGACAAAAGCACCATGTGCCCTTCCAGAGGCTACATGGGCTTCTGCAAGGCTGGTGTAGCTGCCCACAACACCCGGAACTTGCCAGGCAAAAAGTTCTCTATTTTGCTAGGATAATAGAGATCCCATTCCATACTGCTAAAACAGCAACTGCCAAGAGAGGGTTAAGCTCCAAGACACACTAATGAAAAATCTCATCTTATTGCCTTTACCAGTTACCTCAGACTACTCTTCTTGACTTTGAGGAAAAAAACACCTGAACTTCAGCTGAAATACCAATTTTATCAGGTACAAGCATATTTAAAATCTTTCCATACACTCCAAAATTAGGTTTGGATGCACTTTTGACTCTTATTCCAAGAGATTCAGCAGAAACATTTGAGAAAAATATAGCAGGTAACTGATGTAAAGGGAATTGAAGATGTGCTTCTGCAGCCCTAACGTCCCATAGATTGGAGACAAATCAAGCCCAGACTGGAGCACTGTGTTAATGGACCTTTTTCCATTCATATGTATTGCAGATTCATAGAGTATCCTGAGTTGGAAGGAACCCACAAGGATCACCAAGTCCATCTCCTGGCCCTGCACAGGACACCCCAAGAGTCACACCCTGTGCCTGAGAGCACTGACCAAACGCTGCTTGAACTCTGTCAGGATGGTGCTCAACCACCCTCTGGGTGAAGAACCTTTTCCTAACATCCAACCTGAACCTCCCCTAACATAACTTGATGTCATTCCTTCGGATCCTGCTACAGGGCATCAGAGAGAAGAGCTCAGTACTTCTCCTGACCTAACAGCACTAACCGCAATGAGGTCTTCTCCAGGCTTAACAAGCCAACAGAGTCCAGCTGCTTCTTATACGGCTTTCCTTCTGGACCTTTCATCTTTGTCGCCCTCCTTTGGACACTCCCTTATAGATTTATATCTTTTTTATACTGTGGTGCCCAAAACAGCACACACACTGGAAGTGAGGCCACCCCAGGGCAGGGCAGAGCAGGGCAATCCCCGCCCTTGCCCGGCAGTGCCTGATTGCCCCAGGACAGGGTTGACCCCCCTGGCTGCCAGGGCACTGCTGACTCTATCCAAACTTGCCAACAAGCAGGACTCCCATGCCCCTTTCCTCTTCCCCAGCCTCTCGTTCCCCAGTCTGTCCATACATTCAGGGTTGCCCCATCCTGGATGCAGAATCCAGCACTTGTCTTTGTTAAAACTTCATCCATTTGGTGATTGCACAGCCCTGTAATTTGTCCTGGTCTCTCTGCAGGACCTCTCTGTCTTCAAAGAATCAACAGCATCATCAGCCAGCTTACTCAGTATGCCTTTGAGTCCTATATCCAAGTCATTTTTTAAGATGTTGAAGAGAACCAGGCCTAAAATGGAGCCTAGCAGAGCCCCACTAGTGACCAGTCACCAACTTGATGTTACCCCATTTCCTATAACCCTTCTCCGTTTACAGACACCCACTGAACTGCCCAGCTTCAACTAGAGTTGAGCTTTGGCCATATGAATTTTCTCCCCACAGTGGCAAGCAACCTCTCTGTATTCCTCCCATGAGAGCAGACTCTGTTTCCACTGGAAATACACTTTCTTTTTTTGCCTGAGCTCTAACAGAAGATCCCCACTCAGCCAAGCCAGCCTTCTCCACTGTCTGATTTCCAACATGAAAGAAAAAAAAAAAAAAAAAAAAGAAGAACTAATTTTTAAGAAATTATAATCCAGGAATTACATAGAATAACAATTTCCAGCTCCGTTTCAAATATTTGGAGAGCACAGCATTACTGACATGTTAAACCAAAAGATGTTTGGGCTCCAAAATAAAGAGATCCACCATCCCATATCTCACATCAGTGCCTGAGTACAGAGTAATTAGCAGTTCGGGCTTAGTAAACAGAAAGGTTATACTCGAGAAGGAAATGTTTATAAAACTAAAGACATGTACTTTTTATGCTGTTTCAGAGGGCACCACATACTTGGTTAAGGTGATGGTTTAAAAGGACTTCACCATCACCAGGGTCTCAAGCACCACCACTGTTGCCCTGATTTTTTAACCTTCTGTGTGTCTCACAGTTCATAGTTCCCAGGTTTTTTGTCACTCACAGGTGTTATAAATAGAAGCAATGTTTTCCTAATTCAAGGTAGTTTACAGTCTTTGTATTAGAGATATGGACAGCTGATGGACAGTTGTCTTGACCAATGGGATGGGGAGAGGTGTCAACCTTCTCCCCCAATCCCTGCCCTTTGTAGAAATACTATCAAAGTGGAATCAGATTTTCGTAATAAACAGTTCATGCCTTCTCACCAAAGTGAGCGTGTGTGTGTCTGTGTCCAACAACGACATCACCACCATGTAGAGCCAAAGTGCTAAGGAAACCCAACTGCCCAGGGGGGACCCCACACAACAAACTCATATGCAGCACAGGATTGCAATCACCCTGTTCATACAGTACTCTAAGACACATACGTTTTTAACACATTTTTAAGAATTTTACAAACATTCTCTTCAGACAGATTGGTTGAACACTGAACACCCAAAATAGCTGGTAAGATACCCGAGAACAGCTGTCAGTAATAACACAAAGCTTACTCTAGAGAAGGGGGGACTCTTATCATGCTGCTCACTCAGTTCTTTCCTTACAGTGCAACAGTCTCAATTTACAGTCTTAGGTTGCTTTCAACACCAAGACATCTTGATCATACGTATTCCTCACACTTCCCTGTTTTTTTGAAATATTTGGGTTTTAACACAGGCCAAGTAAGGGCCTTTCCTCATATCTAGACTCAACACATGAAGAACTCTCCTATGACCAACCTCAAAAGAAAACCCACCTGTTACCTGAGGGCACGCCTCCAGATAGATGTATTTACTTTTAGCCAAAGAATGCTCCTTTGTAATCCCTGCACCAGGCAGCAGATTGCAGACAGTTTTGCAGAGTAGAGGACAGGAATATCAACATTGTACAAGACTCCAAAGGAAAACTACCTTCACCAAAGCGTGCCACCAGGATAGCAAATGCTCACAGACTCACTCTTCTCACTCAAGTACACCACATTCTGCATTACGCAAGTTACAAAAATAAATCCCAATATGTTGCAAATCAAATCTTAACTAACTGTGCATTGAAAGAGGAAAACTATTAGAGCACATACAAAAGAATCATTTCAGGAAAAAAATAGCTGTAATCTAAGAACATCAGGCATAAATAACATCACTGTGACTAAAAGAAAATAACCCTTGAAAATAAAGGTGGTCTACAACAACAAAAAACCCATTTAGATTCATGATTTCGCCACTCAACACAAGTCCTGAAAACCTTTCCTCCCTGGCAGGGAGAAGAAATCCCAGAGACAACTAGGAGGGCCTTGGGAGGACCTTACCCTCTAAGCAAAACCAAGGCAAACTATTCCAAGTCAGTTCACACCAAGAAAAAAACCACACTTGGTGTAATGGAAGACTAATTTGGCTGTATGGTAATTAACACAAAATAACTCTGGCTATTGAGAAAATATTATAGGCACTCTCCTCCTAGAAACTACCACCATGTGTGTGTGCTGTGTTTACATTTAATTTTCCATCAAGCCAAATTCCAGTTCACATGCACTAATTTGCCAAAACTTGTGCATAGATCAGAAAGGAGGAAAAAATGAGAGAACAGCAAGACACCAGACCCATTACTTAGTGAAATTACTGGCTAAAGCCTACTCACTTTTTACAGAATTTTTTGTGGACTTCAAGAAGTTTATAAGTACATCCTTATATCTGAGAAACACAGCCTAAGGATTTCGAATAATTCACCCTGAACTACAGTTGTTAATACTTTGTTAAGCGTACTTATATTCAAAGCACAAATACCACAGTCCAAGACTCAGAAAGGGATTTTTTTTGCAGCTGTATTTTTGTTAGGCTTATTTCACAAACTATTTGTTTCTCAGTAAAATGCACAAAAAATGGCATATCTGCCCTAAAACAAGCTCAAGTAAAAGGTTCTACCTTCCTCCTCTTTCCTTTCAGGCCTTAACTGGCAGATGATCAAGAGGATGTTTATAGTAATAGAGGATGTTTATTAAACAACTTTCATAGGTTAGAGAAGCTGGTGCCTTAATAAAAACATTTGACAATGCCTTTTAGTGACCAAAGTACTCAAAATATATCCAAATAATTCCATTTTAAAAATACTTTGCAAGTACTGATCCTGAACTCACATGTGCCAAGCTGCCTTCTTATATTATACTTCTGTAGGTCTAAATCCCCAAAATACAATTTTCTTTCAACCTCTGTCATATTTAAACACTCCTTTAATTCATAGCAAGTTCCAACAATTCTTATGGAGTTAACAGTTTCCAGCGACTCGCAGGTTTGAGAATGAAACATTTAAAAATTCCTGGTCGTCCTCACACTACAATTTTGATTAGCATCCTCTTCTTCTTACTGAACTTTCACTATGCCTTTAACTTATTAACCAGGTCACAAGTCAGACTTGCATAAAATTTACCCAGCTAACCACAGAAACACAAAAGCTATGTTAGCATACTGGATTTGCATGGATTACAGGAGACATTGTTCAACCTTACAAGCCAGGACTAATCCATACTCAAGTGTGTAACTTCCTCACTGGAGTCTTCAAACATTCCTCCTTATCGCCCTTTTGTGAAACAAAAATGCCACTTCAGAGACATAAATGAGGAAGGCAAACTGAAGGTCAGAGGCACCCACTGGGCACCCGTAGCGCCGTCAGGGCCTCCTTAGGGCAGCCAAGCCACAGCCCAGAACCACACCTCTAGAAGAAGCAGGAGCTGCAGAGGGCAGGAGGCTTGGCTTTTTCCACTCTCTCAGCCCTTTCACGTTCAGTCATCAATTGCCGGCTGATGACCTGGTGAACCAGATCACGAGAGCCAGCTCAACTGGAACCTGACACGTCTTCTCTGGCAGGTTAGCTCTGACACAAAAAGCAATTTCCACTCAAGTCTGCTGAACGCCTCTCAGAATTCCCAAGACTAACATGGGAAGCATGGGAAACTGCAGAGGATTACAAGACCTCAGTTTTCTGAGTATGACTGGATTAAAATAGGCCAGGGAGCTACAATATTAAATATCTACATTTCTGTATGTCTTTTTCCACAGCTTCTCTTCCTCTTGAGCATCTTTACTATCTTATGTCCAGTGCCACCTAAACCACCAAAGTACATCTGGTTTTCAAACAAGATCCTCTTCCATCACACCACCAGGGCCTAATCGAGCACATCCAACCATTAAATCAGAGCCTACTAGAAATGCACCTCATGCAGAACAAGACGACTGTGATCCACATCATGCAGTCAATACAGACACTGCTAGTTCAGAATTCAGGAAGGGGGCGGTAGTAGTGGTTATAAAGGGTAAATGAATATTTCTCAGATTTGAGACAGTGCAATAGATTCCCTTCCCCCCCATACTTTATCAGTAGATCTAGGAACTGTAATATAAGAACTTAGCACTAACCTAACCATTCACAAAATGACTGCTCACAAAACTGTCTACTAAAGACTTTCACCTTTAAAATAGACATTAAATTGTCTTTTAGCTCCTAAAAGTACCCAAACATTAACAACATATCCTTGTACATGCGTTGTAATAACAATATTGATATATACCTAAAAGGAAACTTCTAAATAACTTCTAAGCTTAATATTACTTCTAAAATAAAAGTAACGTCTATAGGAAGCTACTAAATAATGATACAAGTGACATGTTTAGCAACTTTCAAATCTGACTGTAAGTATAGTTGCCTCACACATACAGCACACTAATTGCAAATACCTCATACATTTTGCTCTAGGGAACAAATTCATGTTTTTAAAACAGGGGACAGCAAAATCTTATTATGGATTTTTAATTGTCTGTGACCTAGACAAGATAACTAGTATACTGCTCACTGAGTATCATTCTTACTGATTGAAATACCAGTAATTTCCCTGTGGACCAAAGCAGATCTTATCAAATGACTACTGTCCCTGAAGAGGTCATAAATTAGTAATGGTATGCAGTTACTTGATACTGTATAAGGTGAGAAGGAGGGTGGAAAAAGAATACACATTATATCAATGAATTGCAACTCGCTCCTGAACAGTATGCTATCACCAGCTTCACCAGCAAAGGACAGGTGAAACAGGCAAACGACTTGCAGGCTCCCCCAGGAAGACACACAATTCTTCCAAGAAAGTTTCCATGCAAGTCACATCAGGTCAACCCCCTAGTAAATAGAAGACATGATTAGTTCTGAAGTTAGTGACAGCAAGTTAAATCTTTTAAAGACTGACTTGGTTTTACAAAGGGAACCAAATATCTGTACATTTTAAGCCTTGTAAAATAAAGAATTGAGAGCAAAAGCTACAACAGCAGAACAGATACAGAACGCCACCTTGGCAGCAGATGTACTGTATCAGAGATACAGAAATCTGAAATACTTTCCATGGATCAAAATACATACTCCTGCATTATGTTACTCCAATGTTAGGTGTTCGTGGCATCTTATTCCAGCACAACTGGCCAGGACAGAGGACTGGATTCCAGGGAACAGGCAGGGATTGTACATCATTCAGATAGGACACTTTGGGGCACACTAATATGAGAACTGCTTTGAAGAAGTCATCTGAGAAACAGAGCTTTAAAAGATATACAAAATGTCACCACTGTGATAGAAGTTACAAATCCAGAGTAATGAAGAAAAAAAAAAAGGTTTCTTTTTGGTGCAAAGGCTATAGCACATACAAAACAAACTGATTCCCAAATCTTCGCATTTTTCTTATCTCATTCCTTAGATTTCTAACCTTTTTTTCAAATGTTTCATATCCAGTGCTTGCTGATGAAACAGCATTTTGTTTTATTCTGATGTCAGGGCAAGAAATGCAGTGAGTTAGTGTCAAGGGACTGTATCAAGCACAAGAAGATACCAGAGGAGCTCCATAAACTCAAATATAAACATTGCTAAGGAGATCCACGTATGGCTGTCCTGGTTGCTTGCTATGGGCAAGAAGAATGCTTGCCCTTCATGCCAAGCCAAAGGTTGCAGCTCCACTGTGCTCTCAGTTCTTGCTGGATGGAGGTGAAGCGCTCAGTTCAACTTGCAGGAAGAACATTATCTAACTTCACTGTTCTGGAACAATGATGTTTCATTCAGATACCTTTTGTTTACATTTGTAAACCCACATATAAAAATATTTATACACAAGATGCTGATGAGTCAATCCAGAAATAGCGGATTATTTCCAGTTCAGATTCTGTAGACATTTAATTCACAGCTCTCATTTCTGTCCATGGACATACCACATGGCGACTGCTGCACAAATCCATTTACCGACCGAGCTATTCTCACCGCCTTTCAAATTATAGGTTGGTCAACTACCAGTTCACCGCTGAAAAAGCCAGGTTTCTTCCTACATTATTTTATTACTCAGCTGTGAAGAAATCATTTATAAATGAAAGGGCCTTTCTCCAAACCCCCTCCCCCCTAGGTTTTTTTTAATAAAATTTTCATTACATTGACTTAAATCCATGCTCATATCCAGTTTTATCAGATTTCCTCAAATGTAAATAAAACACACAATGCATCATCCTTCTTTTCCTACAGAATGAAACAGAAGCACTCTAGAAGTGACCGATTTCTGAAGGGCATTGTAGGACACTGCTGCAGCTCATTTATAGTTTCCTTGTGGAAAAGCAAAAGAAGGGAAATAATTATTTGAATTCTCAAGCAATCCGATCAGTTTGACTCAAATATGTGCATTAATACAGGCATCACTGTCAAAGTAGGGAGAAAGGCTAAATATCAGCAAAAAATTAAATCACACAAAATTATTTTGTTATCAGGCTGATTATGTCATTTTCACCTTTAATCAGAAATGTAGGAAAATCATATTAATTCAAAATGCATCCTTCTGCCACACAGATAAAACCAGTAATATTCCTAACCCCAAACTCCAAAGAAAAAGGCATTAGAGGAGCTGGTGATCTTGGTCTTTCCAAGCTTGTAAGAACAAGCTAAGCAGAAAAATCCTAACACTACAACAAAATGCTAAATCTTAACAGTAAACACTGGATTTAGTGGACTTCGCAAGCAACCATATCATGATGTCACATCTCAAGAGCCTACAGGAAATGAGCATAAAACTTACAAATATATTCATGTCCACAAGAGTTGAGTAAAGAAAGAAGCAAAATTATTATTTCTCATTAAGCGGAGATGATTGGGGACTGGTAAACAGTGGTAGTTAAGAAATAAACTTACAGCCAATTTAACATGGAATTCTAGTTATGTTGACTAATACAAGTAAACTAGGCATGTCCCCCTCCCTGGTTTTAGACATCTGCAGGAAGGCAAGGGGTGCATTTACCAAAATTACTTTTAGTTGTGTAAGACTGATATCCACACCTCTGGAGCTTTCCACCTACCGTGCTGATCTTGCCACTACCCACCAAGCCACTCAAGTGAATATTGCCACCTAAGCCAAGCAGGAGTATCTTAAACAAAACATAATAAAGAGACAAGAAGTACAAAGAAACAATTCTGTAAACCAAGCTCAAGGAAGAAAATTTTCTCCAGTCTCAAGAGGGCTGCTGGTTTTTAAAGATCAAATATTTTGGTACACCGCAGTGTTTCCATAAACACCTTTCTTTGAAACAAGGGTCTGACCTTTCTTTGCCTGCAACTCATAACCTGTTACATGCTGTCACCCTAAGAGGTACTCTGAGCTCAGAGAAAAGAGGACAAGTCTGGAAAACGCAGGTTCAGCTGGAGCAAGCTGAGAAACAGTACAGCTACTTGCTGTGTAACGCTAAAGGCAACAAAATCATAGGTAAGTTCTGCTTTTAAGAAAGTGCTCGTAAAAGGCACACCCCAAGAAACAATAACTATCTTTATAAAAGGTCTTGTGAAAAAATGATTTGCACTATGAAAAGCATTGTACTGAACCTCTGATAGAGGCAAAACAACAGGAGTTGCACAGCACTCACATCTGAAGATAAATTAAAGGCTCTTGTAAGGTTTTGGCTTTTGTGGCTGGAAGAACTGGTCACTCAGCTCATGCAAGACGAAAATGAAATAAAAGCCTCAGGTACGGATAACCTCATAACCTCCCTGCTTTGCAGCAAGGGAAGTCAGTGCCACAAGAGGTTTACCAGTCGTTCTTCACAGTCTCAACAATGTCTCAAAACCTGAATACAACAAGCTGCTAGCAGTTCTCAAGCTGGTTTCCTCAAACAGAATATATTCAGGTAATTTTTCATTGCTGAAACATTAGGTAACAATGCTACTACTACTTTAAAACATAATACAATGAAAATTTTAAAAAAAGAGCAGTCCTTCCAAATGCTTAAGTCATTTTACTTACACAAATACTCTTGCTGAAGTTTACTGGACTGCTCACAGAACAAGAGCCCTCATGTTGTTACAATTGGGAACTAACTCTATCCTCAGAGCAGGTAGGTCTTAGGGGGAAAAAAGTACTTTCAGTAATTCCTTCATACTCTTAAAACAACTCAGCTGGGGAAAAAGAAAAAAAATATCCAAAATGGGACACATCCTTGCAATATCCCATCTGCTCATCCATTAGTCTTGCACAAGTTAACTCATTCATTATTAGCAAATTTTAAAAGATGAACACGAAATTATCATACTGGAGACTGGACATGTGAATATGTACTGTGTAAAACACATCCAAACTCCGCACAAAAAATACCTGCAAGTCAATAGACAATAGGCAACAATACATACATCCAACTTGAGAAAACCCTCATCAAGTTTTATTTTGCAAGCCTGGTCACGGATGTTGTCTGGAGCACACCTTTAACACATTCATTCATTCCTAATACATTGTACTAGTTATTCCTGGCTTGTAATTCTAGCTAAGCTTTGCTGCTGACTCTTAAGGTAAAATTAAGATTTCTGCTAAACTACAAATGAGAACATATTTTTCAAACAGATTAGTTCTTTTTCCTGTTTTGCCAAATGAAATTATCTTTGCTTTTGGTCAGCCCTAAATAATTATAATATTATCAAATATTACGAATTTAGAATGACTTTCAGATACTCTACTGGGGAAATACTGCCTGAGGAAGAAGGTTGCCATTTTATAGCTAGAAATCAATCAAATAAGTTAGCTACATGAGTTCTTCCTCTTTTCTCCACCTTTACTTACATTGAACTAACACAATGGTATTTAGTCACTCACAACAAGAAGTGGTATCAGAGACACAGCCAAGAGCATATTTGCAAAACAAAGAAAGTCACATTCACAAAATTAACTATTTCAGGTAAAGAGCAATGCATCAACAGGTGTGCACGGAATAAAAGAAAGGCATTTATCTGCAACTGCACTGCAATGTTTTTTCTGCACTACCAACATGACAGAAGACATCATCACCCATTCCCCCAGTACTAATGAGCTCTGTATAATACATAGATATTCCCAGGATGTCCCAATTCTGTAAGCAGGCAGAGATTGCACAAGTTGTCTATAGAAATCTATGTTGGGCAGTACGATTCAAAACTTTGGCTCTACTGTAAAACATTATCTGTAGGAAGACACTTTGAGCATAAAACCTACCTTTTCAATTTTTTTATGCTGTTTTGTTAAACCTAGAGCAAGAACACAGTCTCTTTTGATTTGAAGGTGTATTTTCAATATAATCTGCTTTCAATTTTTTCAAATGAGAAATGCTGAAATGAGAAATATACTGATTTCAGCTACTTCATTTAAAGCATTGGTGGAAAACCCTGTCCAAATCCTAATTCAGAAAACCCACATCTCAGGCATATTGTTTTATTTTCCCCTCATAAGGATAAGGTTTTCACAAAAGAATACTAGAAAGTAAACAAATTGGACATGAAAAATTTACAGTGCAGTCCAGGGAAAACATTACTTCACCCTGTCTAAAAAACAGCTTATGGTGGGTTTTTCCAGAGAGGCTAAAACCTTCTAACTTGTTTTGCCAATAAAATAGAGCTCTTTTATAACTGTTAAGCAACAAAGGAACATCCCTTTGCCATCCAAATCTCTCCTGGCTGACCTTAGAAATCCACTAGTTATACCAGTCCAAATGAGCACTGATCTTTTTTGTGTGAAAACAACTTTTCCACACTTCGCAAGTAAAATGAAATTTACCAATAAACAACCCATCTTCAGCGATGCCAAACTGCTACTGATCCCGGGTGTACATTCAGAAACAAGGACTGGCCTGCCAGCGTGGCTAACACAGTCTCACCAGGGCAGCTTTTTGCTGTGGCTCTCCTATGCACAGCTGCACCTCTCCCTCTTCCCTCCTAGCTGGCAGCTACACCCAGCTCTGTATAAACAGCATTCAGCTAAATGTCACCGTAGTTAATACTCTGAAGTTTGGGCTTGCTTTTTTGTTTTGGGATATTTTATCCTGGTAATTGATTCCAGACTTTCCATTTGTAGAAGATAACTATAGTTTCCTTTTCAGTCCTGTGATCAAGGCAGCTAAGAGTACAAACAGATGAGTTGGGAGATAATTCTCCTATTCTAAGATAAACTAATGAAACATCATGAGTAGGAGTTATAAACCCCAGATACTCCCTCAGCATACACCCTGGGTGTGTCCATCACATCAATCAGACCAGGCACTCCCCATGGTTGCAGTTCAAATTCAGGAACAAAATTGTTGCAGTTGGACAGAAATGAAGAAATAGAGACTGCAATATTCATTTTTCTCACATGACCCTTGTAAGATTTTGTAGCAAGATGGGGCTGTAGAATATGGTGCGTGAGTACTCCTAATAACTGCACTGGAAGAAATTCCTTCCAGTACACTTCAGAAGTAGAACATGCAAGACAAGGTTTTGTATTTTCAGACCCTGGTTTTCAAATAATTTCAATTAACTCATATCCCATCCACTTCGCATGGAACCTATTTAGTATGTTTTAGAGTAAACAGTTGAGTCACTGAAATCATCACAGTCTTTGTGATATTGTGCATTCCAAACTCCCTTCCTGTCCATGAGAAAAAAAGTAAACAAGTCAAAGAGATGAATAAATCTAACTTGGACCAAAAATAAACCCAAGCCTAAATATCACGTGCCTGTATTTCACTCTCCTTTTAAAAAGGGTCTCTCTCAGAACAGAGACTTAAATACATATTAAAAGATAACTGCTGTGGTATTTCTAACACCCTTTATATCAAAATACGTAAATCCCTAAATATATGAGAATTCTAGTGATCAAACAACAAAAACACAGGTAATGGAAATAAGCCAATAGATTTGAATCGGGTTAACCCAAAAAGCAGACAAGTTAATGCTAAATAGTGTGAAGCCTTCAAATTCATATTCCTTCCATGTTATCATACATATGATAGAGTGATTTTACCTCCTGTGTAACTCATGTTTTTGCCTCAAGTTCTCAGAAATCATGCTTTTCTTCACTTAAGTAAGCTATTGTGACCTTATTTTGCTCACAGTCCCAACCCTATGACCATTCTGCTACATTATTGTAGATTTCCGTCTCCTGTGGGCATTTCCGCATCCCTCAGAAGAAGCCTTACAGAGCAGTAAGTAAACTTTCTCCTGCCTGTGCTATTGCCTTGTTTAATCCCTTGTAACAATTAGTAAGAGAGAACAAACACCTGGAGAAAAAAAATGCACACGTAGACTGCAGAGAAAACAATAATAGCATTCACTGAAAAGAATGACAAAATGCTTAGAAATTTCAGAACTCTTTTAGAAAACAATCTACAGTAGGCTACTTCAAGGTATAAAGACAAGCTGGGTTTGGAGATACTAAAGAAAAGGGACAGAGTTTCTGTGGTTTGGTATTCAAGAAGTCTTCACAGTGAGAAATTCATTGAAAAGAGGAAAGAACTGACAGTTTTGAGACCTGTCGCAATTGGAAAATCACAAAACGTCTCATACAAGGGGGGGCATGGGGATAAAAATCAAACTGAGGACTATTTTAAATTTCAGACATCCTGTTTTTATGAAAAAAGATATAGTATCGAACAGATAATTTTACCTACTACATGATCAATTAACAGTTAAAGATTTAATTACCAGAAAAAGTTCTTTAAATTTACTGTCTACGTCTCTGTCTTCCAATAACACACAAAATGATGGGAATGCAGTGCCCAGTATTACAAGCTTAACCAAACTACAGAATGTGGACTATAAAAACTTTGCAATACCAAATTAGAGAGCTTTCCCACAGTCACTTGTAAAAGACAAGTTCTAGCAATGAGGTAAAGATATGATTAAAGCTGCTGGGTTATAGACAGTCAGGTTCTTTCATCTTGTAATCAAGGCCTGAATCCAGGCTTGGACACCCACATCTGGTCACACAGGAGATCTGCTCTCTCTCACGACTTAAATTTCAAAGTTTCAGAGCCCCATATGTTTCTTGGACTACAATTTTTCCCCACAGTATTAACTAATAACTCCATAGAACTACTAACATCAAATTTATTGCCAAATTAAATATTGTTCCACAGCTCAACAACTTCCTTTCTCTTGGAATATCTCTTGGCTGTTACCATTGACACAGTCACACTTACAGAGAACTGCAACACAGACAGTCTTTTACTATTCTCTGTTGCAAAGAACACAAAGTCTTTTCTAATCTCCTCTGTTGCAAGGGCCCAGTTTACACACACGAACAGCACCAAACACAAAGAACCAGACATGACTTTTAGCATTAGGCTAAGGTTAAGAACGGCACTGTGCTGGGGTAATCTTCAACCTGAACATTATAAAAATCAACAAACTGGATGCATGTCAAACAGCAGAATGGTTCTCCAGTTTACTGTGAGTCCTTTTCTTCTAACCAATAGACAACCCCTGCTTGGGGGGGAACATCCACGAGCCTAGCCATTACTCAACAAAGTACAACCCAAAGAAAGAAGCACGACCTACTACAAGTGATCTCAACAGAGCATTTCACTGGGACACAAGAAGGAAGCCAATTACTGGGAGTTCACAGTTGGAATGCCGTGGCTTTCTGCAAGCATAGTCTCCAGCAGCGTTCAATATGCTCTGACCACCAACCCAGAACACAAACTTAGCAACTTAATATTGCTCAAGGGTCCTGTTTGTTTTGTAATGAGAAGCATACTACTATTAAATTAAGAAAAATAGATTTTTCTTTTTTTTCCTCTCTTTAAATAGTAGGCATTCCCGCCTTCCTGCAACTACTAAATTAATATTGGGAGCAGTCATCCAAGGCGTAACACAGTATTAGGACAGTGACTCTTTCCAGACAAGTATGCTTAGATCAAAGTTGAGGAAACATTAAGTGAATAATTAGGCATATGCTTTTTGACATAAGCAGTCTTACTTTGACTGGCTGCTCCATCACTGTTCATTAGAAGAGACACAAGCACGCAGAAAAGTTTCTAGATGCGGTCAGATGTTAAATATCAAAGTAAAAGGGAAAACAGAACTAATGAACTGGGCAACTATGAATAAAATAAAACGTATAGCCTGCATTTTCATATATCATAATAAATAATAAATATTTTCATAACAAATAATACAAACATTTTGCCTTACCAAAAGTAAGACAAATATGAGGTCATAAAGAATAAAATGAGTGTTTCAAGTGAAGTGGGAAGAGTGCTGGAGCACAAGGAATCCTTAATCTTGACAAGTCATTCCACAGGCAATCGAAAGTCAATTAATTAGCTCTCCACCATGTCTTTCCATCTGTACACTGTTCTGCACATAAAAGGATCTGGTGTGACTTTCATTCCCAGCACTGAGCAAACCAATCAACCTTGAAGTTCAGTGCCAGCTACCTTCTCCACAACTCCCACGGATCCAAAGGTCTTCCAAACCTGAATCCCAACAAGAACACTACAAGAGGTCCAGCACTATTCAGTTCTCATAGATCCCAAGAATCCAGAAGTCTTCATTACTCATACAGAACCAAAATGCCAGAATGAATACAGAGAAACTTGTTTCCTGGACTGGACACCAACATGGAACACACAGCTACAAGCTGCCTAGAGAGTCCATAGAAACTTCACCCGTGGAAACAGTCAATACTTACTTGGAAAAAGTCCTGAGCAACCCAGAATAATTTCATCATAGCACCTGACTACGTGAGTATTACTAGGCCTTTCAAATCATTATCCTTTTAACATCTTAAACATACTTAAGCTCAGATGTCCACATGATAGAAATATATTATCAACAAGCTACATCTTTATACTAGCCAGATTATGAGCAAACACATGTGTAATTACACTTAATAACGCACTTGATTTTCTTCTATCAACACTTGGAAAAATACAAATTAGACCAAAACTGTCTTAAGTTTATTGCTACAATCATTAGTTTCAAGTTTTACTACATCAGTGGCTTTTCCTAGCTTGAAGTTACTGCATTTACTAACAGATACTTTCCTCATTAGACAACACCAGTATACATCCAAAAAGCAAGACTGACATTAGATACAATTTAATTAATATCAAGTGTTGATCAAGACATGAAAAGACAAACAGAAAATCTAGACTTCTTACTTTCAGGCTTAAGTCATCTGATTTCTATCACAACTCATTAGAAAAGCCACCATTCCTAATTAATTTTCTTCACATTTACTGCATTATAATTCTTCATTACCAGTGAAGCATACATTCTGTAACACGCAAAACAGAACAGGACCAAAACAATTCTGGAAAGATGACCTCTGCAGTAAAGCTCTGTGTCAAATGGGTACCTTACTCCAGTGCCAAATCACAGTACTGTCTCAGGATGCAACTACAAATAAATTCTCTTTGCCTTGATGAGTCACATTTACTATGACCATAAACTTCAGCTCTAAGCCATACAAAACTGTATTTAAACTGCAAATTCATAGGAACAGCCCATCCCAGAAGAGAAAGATGTTTTGACAGTATTTGCACTTCCTTTTAGATCAGATCAATATGGTGGCTCTCAAGTAAGTCTTGCAGCTGAATGAGAAAGTTGACCAGCTTTTTCCCCCTACTCCTAGTACCAGGAAGAAAGTCTTATCCAAGTTTTCTCCAAACAATTAAAATCTCAGTAAAACTTTGGTACTACTAAAAAGGACCATGCATTGTTACACGAAGACTGTATCATAATATGCATTTTGCATTTAAAATCAAGTACAGGGGGGTTAGTACTAAATGATCTTTAAGGTCCCTTCCAACTCAAACCATGCTATGATTCTGCTTATAAACCAAGAAAGACTTATCCTTTTAAGCAATCACTGCATTAATAAAACCTGTACTAGCGTAACTCATCTCCAGGCAGGCCGAAGTATACTTTATGGAAAGAGATCTAATTTATTTTGCTTTTTATTTTACCTCTGAGATATAGACATACATGTGCGTGTCATAATCAAGTATGTGTGTGTATATATACATATTTCAGAATAAAGAAAAAACTAAATATCCTTCCCTCCCCAGAATCAAAGCTTTACTCATTAGACCAGGAAACAGAGCCAGAGAGGGCTGTGCCATGAGGCACAAGCATTTTGTCTTCTAAAAAGAAAACAACAGAAAGCAAAACCATGTGAAATTTTGAAGAGTATCCACTCTGAGGATCCTAAGAGCACAACTATCATGCTCTCTCTCCAAGCTGAAATAGAAGACCAGAGAACAGACAGGCCAGACATCACAGAGATTTAGAAATAATTACAATTTCAGAAGTGGAAAGGTACATGGGAGATTTTGAAAACAGTCTGAAAAGGAAGTGTTTCTCCATCTGTGATTCCAAGCACATTTAGCTTACCTTTATAAGGCTACTTGTTGTGAAGAGACACTAGAAATGAGAAATGTTCTACTAGGAGTCCTCCTATATATCCAGAAAATGGCGCAGCCGTGCTAAACAAAACTCAAAGTAGATGCTTTTAGCCATCAGGAGCAGCACAGAATTTCCCCTTCTATTTCATGCATCAATTATTACCTCTCTCCCTTTCCATGGCATAGCCATTTATGACCTGAACATAGGACATGTTTGTATTTAAAAGGCTCTTGTGCTTGAAGACTCATGAGAAAAATGTTTTATATTCTGTCTTAAAGTTTCCAATCACTTCTTCGAGCCCCAAATTAACACCACTGGTTCACCTTTTAAAAAATATATACCATTATTTCCAAATCTCAAATGAATTAGTAAAACCAAAGACTCTTATTTGACAAAGATATTACTATATAAAACCCTTGTTCCCGTGGGTATAAGTGAAATACATTAAATGGCCATTCCACTTGGCATTTCTACCTTCACCTTGACCATTAAAGTACAGAACAGAAAGAGCAAGGATGACACGTTACTTGAGAAGAATCTTTTTATGGGGCTTTTGGTTCAATGAAGGATTTCCTTCATGCATTCTACTTCTAAAAATCCACGAAAGAGGGCGGAAGAGCCAGTTAATCTTATTTCTTTCAGATGTCACCTGAAATGAGGGGAAAGATCTGCTTTCCGCTTTGCGCAGCTTAGCTTGCAGGTCCAGCCTCGAGAGAGGTTGGCTATTAGTCAAATCCACCCATCGGCAATGACGTACTCAACTACCCCTCAATGTGTCAATGAAATACAAGAAACACATCATGCAGTCACACTGGCAAACACCAGGAGAAGGATGTGTGCACGAATAATTACAGCACATCACAATTCTCTCTTCTGGTGAGCTACAAATCCTCATGTAACAAGTTATGCTGCCTGTCAAAATGCAGTCTGTCTTCAGCCACTCAGGTGGTAAATTAATGCTCTGACACCCCATACACACAGATTTCCGCAAGGTGTACAAGGGTTACGTCTGAAGAGTCACAGAGCAATTAAGTAATGTGAACACCGTGCTCAGGAACAATAGCTACATGAAATACAGACTGTAGCATAAGGAGTACTCAGGGGTTTTTTTGTGAAATACAGTACTTAGATTTCTGGAATAAGAGTATCAAAACATTCCCCAAAGGACGTGAAAATTCCTTGTGATCGTGATTTTAAAGCACAACGCAGTAAGAAGTACACACTATTAAATACTCCTATTACCACAGTGTATAGCAAATTAAACAAAAATAGGACCTATTTTGTAATAGGTGCAGCAAAAACAAAGCCAGTTCCTGAGATAATTACCTAAACTACTTGTCATACTGCAAGCATTGGGCAATTAATATTGAAACTGTGCTGTCTCTGCCACAGGGAAAGATGCCATATAGTTAAGGATGTACAAGTTCATCTTCTATTGTGCAATCTCTGTTTGGATTGCTTGCTTCTATCTGATCTGCATGAATTTTTTAATTATGCAGTACGCAAATCTCCATGTTTCAGTTGGTTTAGTATCTTGCAGTCAGAACCCAGGAATTCATCGTCTCCCTAGTAACACACACCTGATCCGGAAAAGACTCAGGCACAGCAACACAGGCAGGCAAAAGTGATTTCTGGAAGCAACTTTAAAAATACCCCACCTACTAGCAGAGGAATCTGCTCCAAATGACTAAACTCACAGCCTCGGGCTTTTAAGACCCTTCCGATCCAACCATGCTCAGAAGTGCTTTTTACCAGTCTTAAGCCAAATACTGCAAGCATCCTTGCCTGGCAATAGTGAAACCCAAACTAAACCAACTCTGGAATGACACCAGGAGCAGCGCTAGCAAGGAAGTTCCCCAGGGCTAACTCAAGGTATCCCTGAGAGCAGCACACTGTGACCAGGCGGTCCTCAAGCAGCACTGCCCAAATGGACCACGCTGCAGGACAATGCCATCCCCGGTTGTTAAGCATCACTGCAGCTCCAACTCACAGCCCCATTTCCATACCAGAAGCAGTCATTTAACTCACTTCCCATTTGAGGATGACTCCTGGATAAATGCCAATAAATACTGCTGCTAACATTCAGAGAGAACAGCCACATCCTTAATGTCTCCAGACTCCATCTAACGTTCACTGAGAACGGGGAGGGAGGAGGCAACTCAGCCCAGGGCCGCCAGGAGATCAAACGCCACACGACTCATTGTGCTACTTGAAGATGAATTCATTCAAAGCTAATGCTTCCACAGCACAGAATCATCAGGACTGCAACACATCCAACAGCCCTCAGAAGTGACAGCACCTATTTCTAGAGGTGAAGTTAGAACAAGAACAGGAACAAAAAATAAAGAAAAAAAATCAGATAATTTCTGCTTTGTTGTCGGGAAGCCTTGCACTGGAGTGGCACAGGTTCCTTATAAAAAAACTCCCTAGCAAAACAGATGTTGTTAAGGTTTTTTTTTAATATGCAAATATTTCACCTTTAATCAGCTATAACACATCTTCTAATCAAACTCTGTCCTAATACTCAAAAATTGAGCTTTTTTTTGTTTTCAAGAAACAAGAGGGATTATTTCATCACCCAGCCAATTAAAGCCGTGGTTTTTTACTCAGAAAGACAAAGAAAAAATTAATTTCCTTCCCAACAACTGACATACAATTTCTCAGCAAAACTCTCTCAATTCGACTCTATTATTCCAACTGAGGTGTGGGGGAGTTTCCCACACAGCAGAGGGTCCAGCAGAGTACCTTTGAAAGGCATCATTTCTGATGTGAAAAATTAGCTGTCAGAAGAACATGCAATGAATTAGTTCTGCAAACATAAGAAACATGCTCTTTGTAAATTCCAATGCTCTTGAGTATTTACAACCTCCTAAAATTATCCCAAGGGCCAAATTATTTTATAAGATTCATTAGTGAAAAATCCCAGTGAACCAGTTTTTATATGCATGCAAGAGTTATAAAGCACATTTTCTTCCTTCTACTATAAGTAGCAGCTGTCCTATTTATCTTTCAGGCTTTTTACTACACACTGGTACTGTTTACACACAAACTCTGACAGAATGGAAGAATTCATTTTTAAGAGACTTAAAATAAATGAAAAAAACTGAAAAGACTATGTACTTTAACAGTTTAAGATAAGCATCAGAAAATAACATTTAAAAATAACTATATAAAATTTCCATGTTTTGAGCTTACCTTCAAACAATCATGGCTAATTCCATTTAACTAGAGAAAGATGTCACAGCTTGGGAGAATAACAGATTAGCCTACACTTAAAAAAAGGTCATCCTTTAAACTTTCAAATATTTATATTTCATCTCTACGAAGACTTCCCCCTACCTGTTGCCACCTCACCTAGGCCCCTCTCTAAGGCACTACTGCCTACAAACAAGACACACAAAAATCACACCCATCTGGCAGTCATTTGGCCAAGTGATAAGCACCGAAAATTCTGGTGAAAGAGTTTAATGGCTGTACTGCTGCACCTCAGTTAAGTAAAATACTCCGCTGGCCCCAGTCCCATGAAGGTAGGTGTCATTTCCTTAAAGTTACTGCATGATTTTTGATATATATTTATTTATATATACTAGCAAGATCTAGCAATATTTAGACAGTTGTTAAGCACAATTGAAAAAAATAAAGATAACACCAGACCCCTGAGTTTTCAGGCACCTGTTGTGACAGAGCTGTAATTCCCTCCTCTTAATACTTCTACACCCCTTTCCACCACCCTTTCTTCAAGAAGACATTTAAAAAAAACAAGCTGAATGAAATATCACCAGTTAAATACACACACCTGCCCCCAAACAGATGAAGTCAGATTAATCATAGCCACATTACCCAAGAGTCTGCTATCACCACAAGCCATAACCTGACAGACAACTTCTTTCCTCTCCACCCCATCTTTTTGGGTTATCTTTGTACCAGCCCCAGTTGACCTGCATAGAGTCAAGTCAGACACAGACTAACATCATGAGAAAGATGAGATACGGGAGCAGTAGTTATGGCAGGGTTTTCTAATTCCCTCATCATGGAGTTTGCTGGGACATGGGTTAATATTGGCTTCTCAGATATCACCTAACAAGTTAACCTGACAGACTCCAAAAAGCACCTAACACATCCAGGAAAAGGAAACCAATATACACAATGCTTACACATGCAGGATTCAAAAAAGAATTTACCAACAAGCAAGCCGCAATGGTTTGCAAAGCAGAAAGCTAAAAACTGTACAAGCCCAAATTTCTGACTTGGGTTTTTTTTTAAGTCATCTTAAAAAAGAGAAAGTTTGAGTAATTTTCAGGGGTCACAAACAAAATGTTTTCCACACTGAGTCCCAGGCTTTTGCTCTGATAGGAGCTTTGGGGGACTAGCTTGGAGCTTAATAAAAAGAGACATGCATTTTAAAGAAGATAAAATTAAAAATTACTTTTCATTTCAAAATATGTGAAAAGACTACTAGACCAAATGAAAAGTAACAGATTTTACAAATGGGCCCCAAGAAAGTTTTTCAACAGTGAAGAGGAAAATTGACACATTAAAATTATATCAATACTAACCACGTTGCTCATGATGATGATCTAATCTTTCCCTGTTAACATGTAACAAATATTTCAATTTTTTTTAAAGGCCATCTGGCAGATTTTTGTAGACATGAATTTTTGCCTATGAAACAATTCAAGTTTACAAGGAAGCACATCTCTCAGTATAAACAATTCCATTTAAAATCTGGTGAATTCTCATCATTATACAAGAAGTGTTAAACCATCTGTTCCAGCTCATTGCTTTTGCGCCTTGGCTGTACAGCACTGACCTCGACTGCCCGAGCCAAAGTTTGTGCTCTTTTATCAAGCAGCCAAAACACAGAGTTCTTTTCTGCTACTGTTTTTTCAGATAGGTTTGGTTATGTTGAACTTCATGAAGGGGAAAAGGTGCAAATATTCCAAAACAGTATTTACTGTTGAGTTGCTAAGAATGAATCATTTTCATATGATATTGTATTTTCTGACCTTTGTCCCTACTTCTGCCTAACCTGGACTTCCCCACCCAAAAATAACTGCAATTCATTCGTTTGTGTGGTACAAAATCACTTTGGTATGCAAACATCAGTTAGACTTAAGCAATCTTGAATGGATTAGTTGACAAAATTCAGCACTGAAATTATAGCATTGCATCTCTGTTGGCTAACTAAACCAAGCTTATATGAATTTTTCCTTTGTTTGTTTCCCAGAAAAGGAAAACATGGAGCAAGAAAGCCAAGAACTACAATGTAAATAAACAGACTGCTGTAATATTTTAATTTCACATAATTAATTCCTGTTACAGTTAAAAACTAGCAAGAGTCAGGAAGAAGGCAAAAAGGTAATCCAATGAAACTAAGTGACAAAATTCCAGTAGTCTCTTGGCCACCAGTCTCTGAACTTTGGCACTACCAATTGTACAGCGACTGGAAATATAAGTTGGTAATTGCTGTTGGTCTCTGTATTAAACAATTCCAACATAATCATCCAGATCTTTCATCAAGAATTAATACACCTTTTGTTTTCTCTAATTATTGTACACATTGTCCTGCCACTAAACAAGATTTTCTTACTGTAGCAAGCCCACATATTTTCACAGCAAAGCAATCTCTGCATTTCAGTTCCAGCAGGAATAGACTGTGTCCATCACAGATGAATGTACTGATCATTTCAAGAGAAACTAGCTCTATGTCCTACTGCAGCATAGAATAAATTTTAATTAAATCAAAATGTGAACCTACCCTTGAATTTCACCTCCAGCTGAAAGAAATACACCCTCCTGACCCTTTAACCAGGCAGGCGATAACACAGAAGAAAAAGCAGGACCTGGCGCTCCATTACTAATATAATGGACAGGTTTTAACGAAGGTTTGAAGTTCATGAAAGAGAAAAATAACCCTGTTGTTGCTGTTGCCCTTTTGTCACAACCTGAAAGACAGACATTTCGAACAAAGGTTGCTTTACAACAGTCCAAGCCATACCTTTACAGTCTCATTTACCTCTGCTTTCCTCATACTCTTCTTTCTGATGCATTTTCCATTTAGTTTTATGCCAGTACTTGAAAATTCTTGTTTCACCATTTTTTTTCCTTTGGTAAGAGAAATGTTCATTGCACATTCTATGTATTGCAACTTATATATTCCAAACATGCAGAAAAGTGTCTTTCATACTATAAAGGCCTGCAAAAATATTTCCATATACCTAAAATACGGGGTCTTTGGGGAAAAAAGCGTAATGGCATCACTTCCAGCTAAATGGTCTCTAATGCTAAATTATTTAACAATTTTAAGTGCTCCGAAAAAAGAGTACAGAAAAAAACAAATGCCAAAGAAACATTTTCATAGACATAAGTCAATCCGGTTATTTAGATTTTTCTTAACTAAATCACATCATCACAATACAATCTGTAACTGCCTATTGGCCTCTACTTCACCTGCAATTCATGCTTAGATTACAGGATTTCAACCTTTACCCAAACACCCTTTGAGAAAGTCTATGAACCTGTGCCACTGTAATGGACCTAAACATTTCACAACCAAACCAAAATGCATTTCACTCAAACAATTCTAATGTGCTAAGGAAGAGGCTGAAGGGCTTGGCTCGGGGGGGGGGGTGTCTTTTTTCCAAGAGATACGTATACTTGTTGCTTCATTTTTTCAGTATGTATTAGTATATATAATAACACCTTTGAAGAGTAAAGTCTTCTTTTTCTCACAAGTTTCCAGAACAGTTGTATTCCCATAACAGTGATGGTTCTCCATCATTACTGTTTTTCACTATATTCCAGGATTACTACTGACAAAAAATGCTAGCATCAAACTAAATGCTTGCTAGCCACCTACATTCAGCTGACAAACTCCATGTTTCTCTGACACAACTCCTGCCAAGGTAAAGACTCCATGGCCAGAACCTTGGTAGATAAGTTTCTAACTTCCCTCACTGGCTAATGCCTCCAGCATGTTATTTGCACCTAATGGATTCCGGGGTTTTTTTTGCTGTTGACAAGTTTTTTTGGGGTTTTTTAATACAAAGTTAGAAACCAGAGTTCTGAAGAATTTCACCTACTACTCTTATTTGGGGTGGCCCATTTAAATCAACCGCACTACCCTGTAGGATGCAACGAATGGCAGAGCAGCCATTTCCAGGTCTGCTGCTGTTCTCCGGCCAGCTTCTGGAGCGCAGCATCCTTGGTCCTTCTACGCAAGTTTTTCCGCCACACCTCCAGCAAGTTTCCAACCAAATTCCAAACCTGTCATCAACAGCTGCCAGAAACACCTCCTCAGGTTAAGCGCTCAGAAATTACTTTGCTGTTGCAGAAAGAGCTGGGTGCATGTTAAATACAAAAGCAACCAAAACAACCTGCAGCCAAGGTTACTGGGATAATACGAAAGTCAGGAAAAAATGGGGGGAAGGAGGATATATAGGTGCCTAAGGTTAAAAACCCCTCAGATTAAGACTTAGAAGGGCAGAGTATTGCTCTACAGTTAAGTACCCAATACTAAAAAGCCTGCAAAAATTTTCACCAGCTACTGGTGCCTTTAAAAAAGGAAGACTGGGGGGAGAGACATTAAAAGGCAGTAATTCTTCATGGATTGAGAGGACAGACACCAACTGCAAATTTGGTAAAAACAAAATAGAGAAAACACTGTTCAAATTCTTTTTTTAAAACCAACAAATTAGTCCAAACTACCTACCTTAGACTTTTTCTTCCTCCTGTTTTAAAAAGACACTTGTTTGTCTCATGTTTTGTTATTGATTTGGAAGAAGGAAAGACAAACGGGAAAACAGCAGGAAGAAAAGATACTTAAACGTAAAGACAGCATATGAAAAAGGTTGGCAGTGTACTTCTTGAAGCATTGTGAAAACTTAAGGCTTTGTTCTTTCTCCTCCTACCCTCTATTATTCTGTGTGATATAATCACATTACACACAGTCATTAATCAAAAGCTTCTCAAAGCTTTTCACAAACATCTAGTTAGGCCTTATAAAAGAAATAGTAATTTCCATCTTTCCAAACAAGACTTACAGACAGGGATCTGATCCAAGACCATGCCATGTCTCAACCAGAACCTCTGCATCTACACTGTCGTCACTGCTGTAGTACCCAGCACCCACCGGCACGTTCTTCGGGTTGCCCTCTCAGAGCTCTCAAAACGGATTCTATATACATTTAAACATACACTTTAAAACTATTTACCAGACCAATCTAACTGCAGAAAAACTGTTGTTCAAATGAGCTGGAGGGTTTCCTTTGTATCACGACCAAAGCATATTACACAAAGCATTCTAACTACATCTAATAACAGTGCTACTAAAACAAGCTCTTCACCCACATATTAACCTATGCAGAAACTAAACATGCCACAAAGCACAGGAGCTTCATGTGAAGTGAAAATTAAGATTTCAGCCCCTTCCTTTCCTTAAATGCATACACAATCAAAATATACCTGTACAATAAATATAAACCCAAGCTGCACTTCAGCAATATTCTGACTAATATTTGCGACCTTTAAATGTCACTTCTGACCATTATATGAACCATTCTAATCAATTAACACTACATAAAATTAGTAACTAGGAACACCAAATCCATCTCCTGGCATGGGAAAACAGTAGGAGACAAAGGCTGTATTTTGAAAACAAGGCACTTTGCTTTCTTCCTTAGACACGCTATTGTTAGAGCTGCATATAACAAAGCGACCTTGGTTGCCATGTTGGGTGCTAAAGAGCAGGCATTTGAAAAAGAACCTACTTAGGGCTGAAAAGGAGAAGGGAAAAAAACTAACCAAACCTCACTGTGCAAATCCAAGTCTCAGACAAACTTCTTTGTACAAAGTCAGTGTAGCTGGAGATATTAATATCCCAAACCACTTGCTTTCAGGCAAGGATTTGTCCCTAGTAAGCTCTGTGTCACTTCTAAGGGCAGGCTGGGACAAGAGCCAAGCCGGCCTCAGACAGCACTCACACAATCCCTGCAGCTGATACAGGGAAGATGGGAGGGGGAGCTGTTGGGTGGTGGGATAAACACAGGCCCTTTTCCAAAGGGGCCTTTGGTCTGTCTCAATACAATGTTTTTATGAGACTTGGGGAAGTCACACAGCTATGGCATGAACCAACAGGTACAGACATCTCTCTCACCTGCACAAAGGTATAAAATGAAGAATTGTAGGGTAATGCTAATGAAAGTATCCAACCAACACTGTGAACCACTTATCTTTCTACCTTCATAAAACTTCCTGAAGACTGGCAGAAAGGAATCTCTAATAAGGCTTTTAATAGAGAAATTCCCCTTTTCACTGTTCTATCATGTTTTATAATTTAAAAAAACCCACAAGCCCAAAAGTAATTTACCAGATATTAAACCTAAAATTAAAAGGCAACACATTTTTCTTTATGCTGACCTGACAAAGAAGGTGAACAAACAAATGAAGCTTAAAAAAACACATAATAAAATTTACAACATTCATTACACTGTATTCCAAGCTATTACTAAATAGCAGCTGAAGACCCAAGGAATACCTTTTATAATGAATCAAAATGCAGTTAAAAAAGAAGCCACAAGAAACCCAAGGAAACAGGAAATATTTATGCACATGGACATCTCAGAGCAAGCCTAGGCATCCAATCCTTCCATCACTCCTCACTGCTCCTTATCTATTCACAGCAGAGTCTCACAGTACCTGTAGAAAATGCAAACACTCAGTTATGAGTTAGGTACCACACAAACCTCCTGCCTCTGGTTTCAGAACAGGCAGCAGCTTTGAGAGCAAGCCATCCTATGAATAATTTTGGGAAGCTACTGGCATCCTTCCACACCAACACCAAAGCCAGATAACTGGAGATAGCCCCTCTACCCCACACCATCCAAAAGTCCCTTTAATCTCTTTAACCCCATGACAAAAAAAACCCCTGGATCCTCCTAAACTGAGAGACAAAACTGAATTCCTAATGCAATAGTGCATTCAACATCAATGACTGAGCCCGTTTCGTTGTCCTTTTTTTTTTAACTGGAGAAAAATACATCATATTCAATAATCCAGTTCTGAGCATCTGCACCATCTTCACAGTAACACTCGTGTCCATACTCCGGAAAAGTCTTGGGTTTCTTTTTAAGATATGCATTTAGAAATCACACTATTTCTATTTCACTATTCTGTATCAACCACAAGATTTGATTAAGGAATTGGACAAATAAACTTCAACAATTTACTTCAGAAAAAGTAATCTTATGTTTTTTAAATGGATGAGTACTAAGGGAGACTAAGACAAGTTCCACTTCATAATTACTCATTCCTGTGAACATGTGTTGACATTTTTCAGCATATGGCCATTTTGTCTAAAGCAGAGTCTGAAGCTAAATTTCACATAAGTGACTTAAACTGTTTCCCAGCACTCCTGCTTTTTAGTCTTATCTCTACTAGACATGGGATTGCAAGATTTCCTGATAACCACCCACTTGGAATGAAGGGATAGAGAAACCAGTACAAATTCAGAGATATTCTGCTGTTCTACCTTTCCAAATGAGCATGCTTAATTTGTAAAATAGCTCTACTGGAGAGACAAATAACTTTTTTTAAGCACAAACAGGAAAGGAGGAAGATACACATTCCAGGTTATACCACAACATTGTTACACCCCCTAGTCCCAGTCACACAGGGCCCCTACAAAAGGACTCCTTCCCTTAAGAACACGGACAAGCTTCTTCATCCCCATTACACCTCATTTCCCACAGCTGATGCAGGCCCATTCTGATCAGCCCTCCCCAGATGCCTTTCAGAAATGTTGGTAACTGTGCTTCCTTCCAGTTTCAGTGATGCTCTCATTTTAAATCATTTTCAATAAGGAACAGTCCAATAACTCACTATCATAAAATCTCTTCATCATAAGATAAAGCATGAGAATGTTAAATGCAATACCATTCACAAAAATTAACAAGAAAGGATGGCAATCCACAAGCATAAACAACCACAGGACATCCTTTCCATAAGGAAGCCGAGGGACAAACAAGTTACACAACGCATTTTACAGAAAGCAACATTTAGAGAAGGCACAATACAATAAATCTTTCATGGAGTATAGGAAGCAAAACAAAGTAACAAACAGGAATATAAAGCAAATAATGAATTCAGGATGCAGAAAATGTTGTTTTGAAAGCAATTACAGTTTTGATACTATCTTTTTATGTTACTTTCACTTGAATACATCCCTTCAAAAATACACTGTAATCAGCATAAAACAGGACAGCGTTCATGCAGATATACTGTGTGTATTATAACTATTTTTAAATCGAGAAATTTTTTTTACTTTAATTTCATAGGCCTTGTCAGCCAATAGAGAGCTGTCTTACGAATTTTTCTGTATCAAAAAATATATACCAACTTATCTGAGTTCTCTGCTTTTTGGAAATAGTGACCAGATACAGAAAAGAAGTTGATGCAACAAAACTGCAAAGATTGTTTTCATAAAGGAGAAAAAATAAGGAAGGAAGGCAGGCAGGCAAAGAGCTATTCAGAATTGGGAAGCTTTTCTAAAAAAATTCCTAACACAGAAACTAATTAGGCTGAATTTTTATATATCTAGATTATTATATTAAGACGATATGCAAAAGTAAGTTTCAACAAGACCGTTAACAGTGAAATACTGAAATACTAAAACTTCACTACTCTGTTGGAACCATGCAACACTGCACCGGATTGACAGAAGATGCGGAGTCTCAGCCACACAACCTCAATCCTCCCTTGTGTGCACACCAAGTTGAATAACTTTGCTGCTCTTGCTGAGAAGCAAAAATAATGCAAAAAGTCAAAACCAAAAAGTCTGTGCATATCCATGAGCTTCCATGATTCACTGTCTATGCCCATCTATTAGTACTATTTCAAGAAAGGTAAGTAGCATGCTTCAGCAGAAAGAAATTATGTAGCAGCAGCGCAATTTTAGCCCTGGTTTATCTTTGGCTGAAACCAAAGCTACACAGGACATTCCCCAATTGCAGGGACTGCAAGTTGACTTTTGAACAAGATGCATCTTTAAAGAACATCTAGAATAAGTCAATTCTGTAACTTATCACAAGGATTAATTCTCATTTTCAATCCAGGTTTTAAACTTAATTTTAGTACTCTTCACCAAATTTTAGCTGAATTGCTTTTTTGCTCATGGTTCCAGAGAAATGCATTTCCATGCAGGAAATCACAGGATAAGCTGAGTTGGAAGAGACCCACAAGGATCATCGAGTCCATCTCCTGGCTGGAGTCACAGCCTGTGCCTGAGAGCATTGACCAAACGCTGCTTCTGTCAGATCTGGTGCTGCGAGCACTGCCCTGGGGAACCTGTTCCAGTGCTCAGTCACCCTCTGAACCCTTTCCTGATATCCAGGCTAAACCTCCCCTGACTCAGCTTCATGCCACTCCCTCATGTCCCGTCACTGGTGGCCACTGATGGCCAGAGAAGAGATCAGTGTCTGCCCCTCCTCTCCCCCTCACAAAGGGAATCTGTGTTAGACAACTGTGCAGTAGAAAACACGGTATTTACTGAGAACATCGTATTCTCAGACATCTCAAATCCCACTGCATTCATGAAAAAAACCCCTGCCCTTCACTCTGTCTTTTCTGCTCATAAAATGTAACTACCTTATACAATTATCACAAAACTTCAGGACTAAGAACACAGTGACTTTAATATTATTCCCTCTTGAGATAGCAAGGCCAACTCTGAATTGCAAAACAACTAATACCTTTAAAATTCCTCTTAAATACAGTTGCCAAAACTTTCCAAATTCCCTGCTTACTCAGAACACTACCAAAATGGTTAATCTCTTTCAGAAAGAAATCACCCGCAAAATTTAAAACATTTTAGAAAAGGTATTAAGTGTCCAAATGTGAAGGAACATCACACAACCGTTGGTTTTATTTTGTATGATTTCTATACTGAAAGACTAACTTATTAATTTTTTTTTTTTTAATAACAGACTCAATATTGTTGTTTTTTCCTTCTACTTGCTGCAGCCTAATCCCAGCATCAAAAAATTTCATCCAATGGATGGCATTCATGCTGCCAACACACATACAGCTTTTGGCAGGCTACAGAGAAGTCAGTGCTTCTCACAGAACAGCTCTGTGCTGTAGAGAGGCTGATGCCAGCAAAATATTAGCCTAAACTGAAGTCTATTATATAAAATATATGCAAGCATCGGCATCCGTACTCCGAAAATTCATTTCTCTTGATGAGTAATGAAGTCTTTAAAGGCCTTATAAATAAATAAATAAACAAATAAAGTATAGAGTTTTTCTTTCAACTGGAAAAAGAACACTAAATAGTAGAGAAAATTTTAAAAAGCACACACACAGGAGAGCACAAGCAATGACAGCCTAAAGACTCCAATGCAAGATATTACTCTCACATGCCTTTAAGTAATTACTGCTTTCAAAGCTCTTTGTCTGTCCTTTGACATTGGAAACAGATGAGGAATTGTATCTCAAGCCGAAAAGTCGATTCATATGAAGGATAAAAAGAACAGCACTGAAGGCCTGTACATTAATTGCTTTCACTTATAAATGCATAGTAAGCAATAGAAGTTTTTCAGTTCAGCTCATCTTCTGCAGAGCAGCACACTCAGTAGCAGGGTATGGAAACATGAAATGAAACACAGTAAGAGATGCACCTCCTTCCTCTATTTCTCAATTCCTCAAAAGCTGATTCCCTGAAATCCAGTACTTTGACATAGCTGCAAGCTTGACTCATAGCTCAAGCTACTATATGGACTTTGCTGCTCAGATTTCTATGGGCAGATATTTTCAGGAACTAATGGGACTGGTTCGATCCAAGAGATTCAGTAACCAGCCATGAGAGTAAATAACCCTTATAACTGTATGCAGCAACTCTTCTGGACTATGAGGACCGCAAGCACTCTGGAGCATGCATATATACATATATAAAATACATGGTTATGTACACCTATAATAATATACTTGGTAATAATGTAGAAGCTGGTCTTAGTGCAATCATGTTTAACACATGAACCAAGTTCTAATGTCATTTGGCATTACTTCTTGTTCCTGTTGCATTTTTCTAAAAAGTGACCAAAAAAAAAAAAAAAAAAAGCACATTCTCTTTGCTAAATGAACTCTGATATTTTAAATTCATACCAGACTTTTTGCACCTGTAAGCTGACCAAATCAGGATCAAACTATTTGGCTCCAAAAGATCTTCTACCGCTGCTCTACCTTACAAAGTAGAAAACAACCATATAAAACACAGGTTTGTGCTCCCCACAAAGAGAAGGCAAAGACTTACACACTGGAGAAATAAATAAAAGTTCAACACATATGTTCATGGTCATCACAACCGTGCTACACATAAAACCAGCCTTCTGCTCATTATCCATGTAGAACTCTCATCAAGTGAAAATTTTCTAGTATAAATATCTGTGCATTTCCACACAATATTTGCATGCAATTATCCCGCAGCATCAAGTAAACTTAAAAGGTCATAACACTTTATGAGGTCATCTTTATGGTTACAGGTTATCTTTTTTTAAAAAAAGTACTGAAAAGCCTTTTTTTCATAGAAGGCAACAGTAACAGAACTCATTTTAGTTCACGTAATACTTCACAAGTCTTGTGTTTAGCATTTTGCAAGACGGGAGCCCAGCCAGAAATTTACTTTTATGTATTACCTAGAAGACTCGGAGAAGTAATTCTCAAGGCAAACAGACTAGGAATACTTGGAGCATCTTCCCCTTACTATCTCAAACGTAACATGGTACCTTTTAAATAACCTCAAAAGCAAGTGCAAATTATTATTTCACATTACTACACTGGCTCTCAAATCCTGCCTGCCAGATATCTCTCCACATAGTACATCTCTGACTGTTCGACAGCCACTGGAATACTGACAGATCTAAAATACACCTGTATATTGGCAGCATACCAATTTACCCAGCCAGTGAGGGGACAAGGAAGAAAGTTCAGGGAAGGCAGCAGCACCCTGGGAGACTTCCCCACCGCCTGAGTGCAGAGAACAGGCACAAAGAGCTGCCCCAGCTCTATCTCAGGACTACGTACATGGTAAAACTTAACTGAAGTCACACTTTTTATTCTTCAGTTTAAAGTGTTCAAACAAAAGAACCCATTAAGAAAAGCTGAGATTTACAGTTCTTGTTCCTTTCAAAAACGTCATTAAACAGCTTCTTATTACAAAGAAACAATAAGGAACTGTTTACAAATCTAAAATGTACCTTTGTAAGCACAGCAAACAAGTCAGGGTGTGGCTGCCTCAAAATAGGCAGGGAATGTGAGTCTGCCAAATATTTCCAGTTCTACCGTGCAGCAGCTTGGGCTTAAAGCAGCATAATGTAACAGGTTAAAACGCATTCAGAGCTATCTCATGCCATTGCCACAACTACAAGGTGTGTCTTTTGGCTCCTCCAGAGGTACTCTTTACTATTCACCTCACTTTGCTTGCCTGTTCAAAGAAAAACATCCATCATTTCTTTACAATATGGTATGTAGTAAAGCACCCTGGCTTCCGCAAAGAGAAGTCCAAGCATTTAGGATTTGCTCAAGAGACAACAAGCACACCGAAACTATTTGATGCAATACAACTGGAAAGTTCAGCAACAGTACATCATGAAGTTTTAGGAGAATACTAGGATTTCTCATCAACAAGTCTTAAACAAACCAAACCCTCATAGGATGAGAGCAATAAATTACCAGCAAATTACAACTGATCAAGAAATATGAAGTGGGAGAAAAGCAGAAGCAGCAAGTTTTTTTAAATGGTGACCCAGTAATTCGAAAAGAAGGGAAGAGGATGATGCACTGATAACCTTCCACAAGCATATATGCTTTTACCCATACTTATAAGTATGGATTAAACTGATTAAGCTCTAGAAACTTCCATAAATTTTGTAAAGCTAAAATGTTTGACAGCTAGTCAGAAAAACTTTGCCTGAAAGTCACGGTGGATTGCCACAGAAGATTTGGACAGCAACTGGCTGATTGTGAAATAAAATGTTAGATGAAATCCATTGCCCTTAGATGAAAGCCACTGCCCATAAATGCAATAGAATGGAACAATAACCTCAAGTGGTAACAACTGAGATAGTTTAGAAGGGAAAATACACCAAAAATCATTGCCCCATGCAACCTACCACAGCTCTTTTTTTAACTACTCTTTGTCACTCACATTGCTCAAAAGGACAGAGAGACCAGAGAAAAAGTGCCAAACTGACCTATCATGTCTTTCATACAAAAATTATGGATAATTATGGCCTTGGAAGCATTCAAAAGAGCTAAAATCAGCAACATAAGCAGGATATAGTTACCCATTGTATACAAGGATTGGTGAAATCTCAATAAGATAACCAGACTTTAGGAATTTAAGAGCAATTTTCTTCCCTACAATATATAATTGTTACCACAGAACAAAACCAAAAATCAGAATTATAGTTTCATTCAAGAAGTGAATCCACAGAAGATCGGGCACTTTTTATCGTAACACCCTAAATCTGTCACTTCCAATGCTGGCAGGTCTTAAGCTAGTAGAACACTCTAAAAACTGCTTGTAGCATCTTATAGATGGCTTTTTATAATCTCTTACAATTNGGGGGGGGAATGTTACATATACCCTGCAGTGTTTAAGGCTTAGAATGAAGTCCTCAAAACTGATACACGTAAAACCGTACTGATTAATATGTATCTAAGTCACTCTCAGAAGATGAGAATAATTGTTGTTCTCTCATTTTTCAGTAGGAAAATGCAGCATTTCCTGAATGTCATATCAGCCCAAAGTCTTCTAGACACCATTTGGAACAGAGGAGAAGGGAGAATGTCACAAGGGCCACAAATGAATCATCTGAAACTAAAGACTAGCAAAGTTAAAGAAACTGCTTTGTAAAGGAGCTCCTAAAAACCTGAAATAAATCCCACGCACTCCTTTATCATCAGAAGATTCATATTAGGTGGAAATATGCGCATAATGGAAAAAAAAAGTTTCTAAAATAAAGCCTGTGATAACAAAAACTTAAGGTTTTTTTCATGCACTTCAAAGCTCCTATTCAATCTTTGAAAACATCTCTTATTTGTAAGCACATAATGTGAGATTATGCAATTGCATTATGGCAGTCCCAAAATATTATATGCTGAAAACACTGAAGCATTTACAGGCAACGCTTGCCAAACAGTCATTCCATCAAAACCACAACTCAACCACTACTTGAGCTAAACTTGTTTGAACCAGACTGAAATATAGATGTAAAGTATGTTCATACTAAATTGCAAAACAAATTCCAGGAAAACAAAAATAACACACCTGTTGGAATACATTCACAGAAGCAATCTGCCACACAGAATGCTGCCAGTGACATCCAGTAATATTGATTTGAAAGAGGAAATCAGGGAAAAAAAACCAGTTTACAAAATGTATGTTTCAAAACAGGAACATACAGAAAATTCATAAATACCTCAGATCACTGACATGATATAGGTGGAAACTGCACTGCGAAACAAAAAGTGACCCATTCCCAACAGGATGGGAAAAAAAAAAAAAAAAAAAAAAAAAAAAGAAAACCAAGGGATCTGTTACCTATAGATTTCAAGTACAGTTTAAAACATAACTAGATTATTCTCATCCAGCAGCTGTGTATTGCGCTGTAAAAGAGACTTTATCTCATCCCGATTTATAGTGTCCAAAACAACCCACAACAGTCTCAATAAACATCCTCACTGCAGATATAAAATCAAAAGAAATACACAAAAATTGTTGTGGCTGTGCCTTCTCTCAGAATGAATGAGACAGCAGCTGTGCTATAGTCACAAAGCTGCATTTGTTACAACCTGCGATCTTCTTGGTTTAAAGATAAAAATTATACCAGCTCTTTAAAAATGTATTTCCTAGCTTTACTGGCCTTCAGAGAAGGTAACATAAGCACCCGGAAGCACCTAAAATTACAACACTACTTCTAGGATGTGACTACATGAGCAAATTTTGGGTGCAGCCAATTGCCCCTCTCATCTTCTCAATGTTAGGTATGAAATGGAGGAAGACTGAGACAGCAGCATGACCCCACGACCTGTGCAGCAGTGACTTTACAGGGGAGGGGGGGTGGCCCAGAGGCAAAATCTAGCAGTAAGAGAGGCCAGTCATAATGGCCCTCCTCCCTCCAAACCTGCACTGAAGCACATTTCAGTTTGCAGGGCTTTTGTAAGCGTAGAGCTTTCAAATTAAAATTTTTTAAAAAAACACCAAAACCACTGAAACAAAAGCTCCCCGCTCTACTCTGTCTTCACCATGCAGGTCTCCTGTGGGCACGTAAGAATGGCTCACTAAGATTCAGAAAAGAAGGCCAGATGTTGGAACGGCTCGCTATAACATTTAGAAAAGAGGGCCAGTTGCCCCACCATAGGTAAACAATCTCTGTATAATTTAGCTTAGATAGCAATTATGTAAGAAATTTCAAAAATTCACAAAATACCCTTCTATCACAAACAGTCAAATAAAAAGTTTAAACCATTCTCAGAAAAAATAACTGAACTCATTACCACTGAAGAGCCTTCCTAAGTACTGCTCAAAAGATAACACTAACAAAAAGAAGTTATTAACATCTTCAATAATTTTCTAACCTGCAAGGAACAAACAGGAACTCAACTATTATTGCTTGTCTGTAACACTACAGTATGTTTAAACCACTTTTGCTCTTTCCTCAGCTGCTTTTAAGAAGTAGAAAAAAAGAGATAGCTACCTTCACACAGGGAAACTCCTCTTATTCCACTCATCTCAAGCACAGACATTCTCCACATTTAAAAAGAAAAACGGAGCCAAATCCATGTTAGCATTGCACCGCAGAAATTACATTTCTTTGGTAGAAGTACAAGAGCTTCAAAGTATACAGCCACTGTACTAAGTCAATTTTGCCACAGGACAATTCTTTCTGTCCATCAAAATCTCTCTAAACTCCTAGAAGGTTTTAAAAAAAGTCATTCTACTTCCATTAACAGTTAGAACAAAAGGCCAGAAACTGTTACAATGAATACTCTAGAGCTGTGCAGATGAAGAGAAATTAACACAGAAAAATCCCGATATAGTTTAACTACACACTGTGAAACAGACCTTCAAAAGAAACAGAAGCTTTCTTTCTCAGCCCACTTCTGTTCCATCTTCTTCACAATGTGAGCTTTCTACTGCCTGCCAAAAACTTATCAGGCAAAACTTTAATATCTGACAAGAAAAAAAAAAGTTCTTTAAATCCAAATAAAACACATTTTAGAATATTTCAAACCTAAAGCAACTCCCTGAAGTTATTCCTGAATAACAGTCATGACCCCAATATATTAAAACTCATTTAAAAACTGCTTCCTCCAAGCTCCACTGTCAACATGGCACTTCAGGTCTTTTGTCACATTTCAAAAAAAAAACAAAAACAAAAAAAAACAAACAAAAAAAAAAAAACCAAAAAAAAACAGGTGCCAAAACTTCACCTCCTTCCCCTCAATTGTGTTCTGCCACCACGCATCAGTATTGTGGAAAGCACTTCATGAATGCTGTTTCACAGGTTTAATTACTACAAATGATAGTGTTTTGCCTTATAATGAAACAGAGACAGACTGAAGTTGACTGCTGTCTTTATCCTTCATAACTTTCTCCTTTTTTTCCACTTATGTAGCAAGAAGTGGCATGTTCTGCAGTAGTCAGATACCCACAAGAGTTTTATGCAACATAAGGGAATTCTCACCCTGCTCATTGATTCCTTTAGACAGCCGTTCTAAAAACCAGGGCTCACAAAAATCTTCAGATTTTTATTCCTGTCAGAATCAACATTTGTTCAAGTCCAAAGAATAGTTTTCATCTAAATATATTGAAAGTAGATCTGATTTAATGGCAGCAGCATCACAACAGAGATACATGCACCAAAAAATCCCAAAATAAGCATTCTGAATTCATTCTCCTCTCTTGCAAAAACCTTACCAAGCAAAATTTTAGTAACAGTTGCAGCCATAAAAGCAATTCACAGAGCAAACTGATACCCTGAGTCTGACTACATGGCAAGTTCAATTATGGATGCACCACGTGCCTCCATCATCCTTTAGGTACACAAAAGAATCAATTTGTGCAATTTGTTCAGAACACAAAAAGCCCTTTTGGCAAGATCACCCTTCAGCTGAACCAACAGTCTGAACACTTGCCTGCTGCAAACGCCACTCACTCACTCACTCCACGCAGCAGCAACAAAACCTGAAGCAAGCACAGGACTTACGCAGCGCTGCTCCAGCAACAGAGCCATGAAGATGGTTGGGGAGTTTGCCAGACCAGTGGGGTTTTGTTTGGTGGTGATTTTTTTTCCTAATTAACCTTCCTCTGATACTTAAGGTGACCTTTATCAAAGTCTCTCAGCAGGGCACAGCACTAGGCCTGCATGTACAGAGCTACTTCCAAGGTTCATAATTCAATTCTCAATTTACCTCTTACTTTACACACAGCCAGACCTGCAAATCAGTAAATTCTAAATATGAAACATTTATGTCCCTGCAAATGTATACATCAAGACGACTCTTACATACACCTTTGCTGAAAGCTATTATCACAATAATGAAAACATTTATAACATTCGTTATTAGACACAATGCAAAAATGCAGAAATCTGATTATACCTTGAACACATATTCCAGTATCAGTTTTTACTTCTTTTTGTAGGTTGGAGTTAAGGGTTATCTTTCAGGAGACATGGTGATCAGTAGTCACACTAAAAAGCAGTATGCCAAGTCAGCACCATTTTTTCCTGGTAAAGACACCCAAGCAGAATAAAACCTGGTACACGTTCAACAGCAGTACACCTCTCCTGCCCATTTTCTCTCCTCTTCCATTGGTCATTAGCCAGTTGTTCAGCTAATTACTGTTTGAGCTACTGCGTAGTGTTGCTGCAATTATGCCAAGTGGAATTTAGCTTTTAAGAACAGTCTCCATTTTATCTACTAAAACACATGAAAACAAAGACTAATCAAGCAAGTACTCTATCATTTATTCTCCGACCAGTGAAAAGGAAAGGCTTCTCAAAAAGATGAAGCTCGTTAATTGAAGCAATTCTTAGACAACTTTTTAAAAGCATCAGCAGGGGGGGAAAAATGAATAAATAAAAAAACCTAAAAGTCAGTAATACTGACTACCTGCCCTCTGAGCATTCAGTTGCCTTTGCAGGAAAGTATTAATGCTCCATTCCTCAATGCTACACAAATTCCTCTATTTGCTCAACTAAATTTAGATCAGTCTGATGAAGTCACAGGCAACCACAAATACAAATTTATGAAAAAGTGTAGGAAACTTGAAACACAGACCTCCCTTACAGTTGCATGCATGATGCAGAAGGAAGGCGCTCAGTACAACCCGAGCTAGTGCAGTACTTCTGGAGAAGGCCATCCCCACCTGGGAGCCCCTCTTGTCCAGGCACTCCCTGACAGCACCGCACGTGATGTCAGACAAGACACACTGCATCTCCCACAAGCACACCGGCATAGGAAGAGCAGCACCACCACTCTGTATGATTGCTAAGATAGAAAAGGTCTTTTACCAGGCATTTCTCTTTTTTTTTCCTGTCAGCTTTCTGGGGAAGAGAGGGGTGTTTTATGAGGCTTTTTTTAAAGGCATGGTAATCAAAAACTAAAACATATTTATATGTACTAGATTATTTCTTTGATTTCATCAGCTGGTAAGACAGAGACTAATTAAAAAAAAAAAAAAACCAGGACTGCATTCACCTTGGCCACAGCTGCTTTAAAGCAGGTTGACCTTCCATAATTAAACTCACATTTGGTATATGCTGAAAGCCAAGTACAACCAGCAAGGTCTTCAGAGTCAACCTTCTTAGCAAAAGCAAAAATAAGCCATTAACTCTCAAATTCCAGTCAATACATATGCTAAATGTTTATCTGGTGTAGATTACAGTCTTACAAGATAATGGTGACAGAAAGCAGTTTTACAGTAATTCCTACACACAGGCAAACCTCCCTCTCCAACTAAAGACTGCCTTAGGCTACTCAAAATTTCCAGCCATATTTCTGCCACTGAAAAAAATACACTTTTCAATGGAGGAAAAAAAGCTTAATAATGCTCTTCATGGGAAAGGAAGAGAAATTAATTCAAGTTTACTATCCTCCAATTTTAATCAGCTTATCCATCGTACAAGTAATTCCACATACAGAACAGCTCACACAAAGGCAACTCAAGTCTGAAGTAACAAAAATTTTATTTGCCTTCCTCTTATTTTCATTTCATTTCATTTCTATTTCAAGATTTATATTTCTAGGACACTAGACAGACTTTCACCCAGAAACAATAACATCTCTGTAGCTTCCCTCTAATAATCCCCCTTCAAGCCACCTCTATTTCACTCAAGGCAGACACTCCCCACCCTAAAATACAGCCTTGCTTTCCAAAGCGTTCATGAATTACATATATACACCAAAAGTTAAAGCTCATACAAGTCTAGTAAGGTTTAGCTGACCTACATCTACTACAAATAATATTTCAACAGTAAGGTTGGAAAGGTTGATAACCATGAACACTGTGGGGTTTTTCAAAAGTTGTTCTACAAAGAATAAGCTGCAGTTTAGAAAGTCCACACCTGTGACTACAGAAAGCAAGCTGCAGGTGCATTACGAAGTAAGTTCATCCTGTACAAGTGATCAAAAATATTAAACCTTCCTCATGGAAATAAAACTCTTAGAGGGAGAAAACTTGAATTGGTTGAATTTCCATGTGACAACCCCCATAATTTCATGGCAGATTAAATGAATCATATAAATAATCCAAAAAGCACAAAGCCATTCAAATAGGCACTGTTTACATTTTTATCTCATCTGTGTCCCCTGATCAAATTAACAGAAAAAAAAGCAACACTGGCAAGATAACAAGAGTGTCTCAATTAGATATAATTATGCCTGATAAATCTTTTCCCATGAGGTATAAGGCAAGACAGCTGTGACAAGCACAGGCTGCGAACTGATTTGTCCTTGTGTCTTGAAACACTATGTGCCGTCTTACAAATGAAGCAAGTGACTCAGCCTGCTGAGAGCCCATGGCACATGAGCTGCAGTTACCAGAAAATAATGTTGTGCAGGTCCCAGCAAGTTTTAGTTAGTCTTCAGCAAAAATCAGTTAGATGACTAAAAATATTACCATAGGAGAGGTCTGAACCTCAACCAAGAATCCAGTTTCTGGATGGCCTGGACTCTGCACCAAGAGAGCTCTATGGCAGTTTGCTTCTGCTCTGGCACCATCATGCAGCCTGTTAAGACACCACAAGTGATATGATAAAAGATACAAGCAGCAAGGGCAAGGCATCTTTTTTCACTGGTCTATGTGAAAGACTGATCTGCATTGGACAAAAATATCTCTACTGTCTGTTCGCTGTTCCCTGCCACTACTTCATTTCCCTACTCACTGTTACTGAGAATGCCCACTTTCATGTTTCTCCCATAAGTATTTATTCTGGCACGACTTTTACTGACTTAGACACATTAAAATATGGTACGCAGTGCATCCCTGCATGCAGATCAAACAAACAGTAATTTATAAACTGGAAGCTGACACCAAAAATAAAGAAGGCAGAAAACTACTTTTTCACTCAAAGTCAGACAACCACCACAGTTTGTTTGATGCCTAGCTTGAAGAAATGCAATATAACAGGCCACACAAGGCAAAATGCATCAGTAGGATAACTAAAATGATGTGCAACTACTGTGAGTTCAATTTAGACAGAAAAAAGCTTCAAAGAGCAGAGAAATACATCGATTAAATATGCAGCTGCATGAAACAAGTTGGCTATGAATTAGAAAATCTACTTCAGGCTAAACAACGTAAAAAAATCCTTTCCAAAAACAGTAATATAGTAAAACATTATTCAATCTAAGGTTCCTCATGCATCTCGGAATAAAAATAGACACTTCTGAAAACGTACAATCTCAAGCTCCAGATAAGAGCAAGTTAAGAATATCTGCCTTGAAGTGCTTGGTGGTGCCCTGTCTAAACCCAGAAGTGACAGTGACTTTTACTCAGCACTAGTGAGATCCCAGTTCAATGAGCATGCCTAGTTTTAGACTGCCCAGTGTAACAAAGATGGACTAAAGAAAGTTCGGCAGAGACCACAAAGCTCTACGGGGGCTGAAGTACACAAGGAACAAGGACAGGCTGAGACAGCTGCGCTTGTTACTCTGCAGAAAACTTGAGGGATCACCTTGCTTTCTGCATCTACAAAAGGGAAGATGACAGCAAAGACTAAGCTAAAGTCACTGTCACTGTAAATTACTGAAATTCAATAATCAGGGCAAGGAAAGACTCCTCCATTGCAGAATGTGTAGGAAGACACCTTTGTGGGACATGAAACACTAAAAGAAACAGAAATATCCTTCCTCTTTCTAAACGTTGTTGATAAATGCTACTATTGGAGGACAAAAATAATAAAAATAGAAACATCTAAATTAAATCTCTACTATACTAATAAGAAAATTGTAAAATCGGCCATAGTTCAAAATAAAATAAATCACCTTAAGCCATGTCCTTAACAAATATTTTGCCAAAACCTCCCAACATTACCACAGTCGAATCTCTTCCCCCTGCGCTTCTGGACAGCATAGATTCAGACAAATTCTGTAAGCACCAAGACACTACTTATGAATCTCAGCATCTCCTATTCTGTAGAAAATTGACCCCAGATCCTATGTGAATTTTTTTTAGTTAAAAAAAAAAAGTACACTTAGTCACAAGGTTAGAAGAGTATGTTTTCCCCTTTTGCAAAAGAAAGGTCAGAAGACTAAAAGAGCCCAATTCACGTCTTGAAACGTAAATAGCAGCTCATAATAAAATAGGTCAAATATCAAGAACTTGGAATATGTTAATGTCTTCAGAAGGAGATTCAATTTCCAAGCAATGTCTAATAAGACAGAACCTAACAGAACATTCATGATCCCATTAACATCTTTTCCTCTAATGGCCCCTTCTTTTCTTTAGTGTTCTCTAGATAAAAAGATTTGTGGTTTCATATATATCAAAAAGATTAAAGAGAATTCAAGAAGGAATCCGCTTCATTAAGACTGAATTATTTTTTCCCTTTTATAAAATTAGAATTAGGCTTTGGGTTTGGCATAACACTAAGAATGGATGAGGAACAAAAAGATAAATACAATGAAGATCAGATTACCATGTTTGAAAGCATCCATTCATAACTTTAGACAACAGCGGTTGCACAACGCATGCGAAGACCAACCCTTCTATAATCATTCAAACACTAAATAAAACCAGTTATTTCTTAGATACAAAAAAAGTTGAAAAGTACACTTTCTCAAATATTTGTAGAGATAAAGTTGTTAGGAAGTTACAGGAGATGAAATACTGGCTCCACAAGCATTTACATCAAATCTCTGCACTATCACATCACCAAACATGATAAATTTGATCCAAATGAGATTCAGGCACAGGCTCAAATTTTATGAAGTGTGGCAGAACAAGATACCAAACTGGCATCAGTGGTAGGGAAGTGCATTAGATATAATTCAGTATAAAATCACAGTGGTCTAAATAAGTATGTGTAATGCAAAATTAGTCATGCTGCTACCTGGTAAAGATTGTGATTTTATTAAAGCCGACAGAATAATTTAAAAGATTGATACTTTACATATGACCACTGTACTTTTGACCAGAACTGGGAGTCCTAAAGTCCTGCTTGTGGCATCACTGAACCAGTGCTCTAGCTTTGTAACCTTAAGTTTGGACATATATCATTACACACTCTTCACACCGTTTTACATGGCTTTCTGTGCTATTCTCTTTCCTCCTCTTACTAAGAAGAAACTCAAATGCATTGTGTGTTGCAGCACTTCTTAAACCCAGTGTTGACTGATGCTAGATGCCTGAAAATGGGTCAGACTGACAGATACTGTCACCTAAACTGCAAAATCGATATGGCACCCCCAAAAAAAGTTATCTAGAAGTTCTGTGAATCATTATCATCTAGTAGTAGGCCTGCAAATAGTCAGTGCAGGTGAAGAAACAAGTATTCTTCTCAACTCTAGAAAGAAAGAGGGATCAACAATCTCTAATCTTAGGAGCAATGGAATGGAAGGGAAGTGGGAGCTCACCAAGCCCAGGCCGCACATCGTAGAGCAGCTGCTGACATACAAGAGGCAGAAAGAGGCGTCTGGTCCTGTTTCTGCTCCCCACAGTGACACTGTCTCAGACAACCAAAGTCAATAAGCAGCTTATTCAAAGAGCTCCCCCTCTGAGATGGATATAAACACCCAGTTTTGCATCTCTACAACAGAGAAAACTCACATTGCAACCTATCTTCTAGTCAATCTCAAGTTGAAAAACAAGTCCTTATAAATTCTGCTTTACCTGCAGCCTTACTGTCCAACAATCAAAAGCATTACAAGTGCATAAGATTCAATCTTTGAAAGTCAGGATGTCCTTTTTGGATCCTATCTCATACCACTAATCCAGTGAGAGCCAAAACAATTAGCCTCTGCCTCCCCTGTCTAGGTACAAAATGAACCTGCTTAACTTCTCAAATAGAAAAAAATGTTTAAGTTTTGGTCAGACAACCAAAAGCAAGAATAAAATCATCTTTCATACTCATCACACCACCTCTTTTCAACTAAGCCTTACAAGGCGCTTGCCAATAAGCACAGGCAGTCAGAAGGAAATCAGAAGTGTCTGGTAAGAAAGAGTGAATTGAGAGGACAGTGGCTGGACAGGATCCCATTTGTCTGTCCTCCTCTGACGTTCACAGAATTTTGCAGGGTGAGCCTTAAAACACTCATACATATCTGTAGCACTATGGGAAGATTCTTCCTGAGGAAAGGTACTATGAAAAAGCTTTCGGCAACCAGTACTTCAATTTTCAACAGTAACACTGGGGGGCAAAGGGCGTGGTATTTCAAAACACTCTAGGGGGGAAAAGGAGTATTTCCCTAAAAGAAAGTGATTCCTCTACCAAAAAAACCACAGAAGCTGTTCACACAGCAGTAGCGCTAACCACACTGCAGGGAAGGAAAGAAAAGACATCTCATAAGACATTTAGCTACAGAAACTATTGAGTAACCTAAACACAGATACCACTACAGGCTCCCACTACATTTTATCTTCTGCACATTTTCCCAAAGGAAGACTTGACAGAAATCCATACAGAACAATTACGTGAACTAACAAGGTCTTGGTACCTTCAGATCTCTCTGATTTGATATATAAAAACACATACTGCAGATGAAGTTTCTCCCATGAAATTGCATTCTGCCAGCTTCTGTGGCAGCTTCGAACATCCTTGTGTGTGCTACATACAGCTCTCACCACTGCTGGGACTCAATCCCATCCACTCATAACTATGCTTGGACCTGCTGGACGCTTCTTAACACACGAGGCGCTAAACCAAAACCCAGCAAATACAAAATATTTAGGAATCTGGGGAGAAGAAAGAAGAATTAAGGAAAAAAGCAAACTGGAAGGAACACATGGAGCATAACTATCCCTGCTGGTTTCCATAGTAAACCAAAAACTTTGAGGGCAACCTTGCCGCAAAGCCATTATGGGAAAGGCAGAACACAGTAACTGCAATCTCAGCACTGACTGCCATGCAGCACAGACACCTGAGCCAGTGCTCAGCTGAACAACACTATCCATGCATGTGCTAGAACTGGACAAAAGCTAAAATGGAAAAACTAGGAGTGACAATGCGAGGCATGTTGGCTGACTCTCACAGGCCTCAGTGTCAGCAAAGACACTCTCTGAAGTACAGCCAAGCAGTACTTCACACATAACTTTTGTACACGATTCTTTCTGAAGATATCTTGAGAGTCTACACTAGATATTAATCCAGATTTAAAGAAATATTTTAAAATACATTTTAATGGCCTTGGGTTTGACAGTTTCTATGCATTTGCATGCATTCTGTTTGACTCCTTTTGCAGTTTTATGGACCTTCTCATTCTCTACTGCTACAGGTCAAGATGCACAGGAGCTCACTAGATCAAAGTTACCTAGCAGGCAATTCAAATCCAAGGTAATCTATTCCAGTATTACTCCAATTTGCAGCATGCCAGGTACTATGCTTGGACCATTGAGCTTCTGACCTTTGAGCTAAAACTGCTGCTGGACTAATGCCAGAACCAGAAAGGCAACAGCCACGTTAGCCCAACACAGTCCCTAGGCTTGAAGAGGAGGCTGTCAGCTCACACGCAATGCTACACTACTGCTATTAAATATATGTGCAACTACAAACTCGGCAGAGGTTACACTGTGCCATGTAGGCACTGAGAGCTAAAGCTTTGATAATAAATAAAGCAAGTCCAGGGCATAGGTCTGAGCATTAATCCACAACTGTCATGGTTTTGTTCAAGCTTACTAAGGGGCCATTGATGCACATGAGATCCCACAAGGCCAGGGACTGTTCCCAGCAAACAGCAGGAGTTTGAGCTGAGCAGAGCCACTCTTGGGAACAAAAAGCAGGCTTCAGACAAGGGCAGATGTAGTCCCTGCCTTCCTCTGAGCTGGCTCAAGAGTCTCCAGCATGGCTTTACATCTAGTTTAAAATAAATTTGTCCACAGTAGGATGAAATCTAAAGCCCAAGGCAGCTTCTGCTCTGAACCCTACTACATATTTCTCATGTGTGTGTTCAGACAGCTTGCTCAAGGGCACCTGCACTTCCTTACTTCAACAAGTCAATGAGGCAAATGAATGAATGAATACAAGGCACTGACATTACAGTAATGTCACATAAAAATACAACCTCATTAGTATCCATAAATAGACTGCACGCAATGCAGAGCAGCACCACTGTCATGCAACTATGCTGCATCACATTAGTTATCTAGATGATTCTGTATTTTGCATAAGATGTCCAGCCAGGGCTTTTGCCCTTTCCAGTCCCTGAAAGTACAGACACAAGTACAAAATACCTATCTATTGTTAACATTGTAATTATCCTGCTTGATTCGTTTCCCCTTCTTCTTAATCAAGACAGGTAGAATAGTCTAAAACTAAATGAGGAGGAGGAGTAAGATATAAGGAAATCAAAATTCATCCCAAAAGTAAATGCTTCTGCCACTAGTAGAAACCATTTGCAGAACCTTCCTCACACAAATCCCTTCTTTCCTAGATGCAAAAAAGGAGCAGATCAGATGATATTAACTTTACCAGAAGCAACAGTTTGCTCCTCACATGTAATCACGAGACTGGACAAGTCATTTGTGTTCACAAGACAACCCAAGGCCCTGAGAAGAGAGTATGCTCAAATCTGCATATTGCTATTAAAACAGTCCTTCCCCTTGCAGCCAAGCCTCTGACCATCCAATGTCTCAGAAGAGGTGACTGAGACCGGATGATCCATTCCCAAGGGACAGCTACATGCTGTAAGCCCTTCTCAATTATCCTTCCTGTGGAGCAGTCAGGCAACTTTTCAGTACAACCATTCAGTGAGATAACGACAATAGCTCAATTTCAGAAGTAGTTTCATTAATACTGCATATGTTCATCTTAATGACATTCAGCACTAATTAGCATCATTATAAACCGAACACCAGCAACACTTCAATAGTATCCTCAGTCTCTGGTTCAAAATTTTGAGCTCAGGGATAATAAAACAAGCTGACTTGCAACCCAGGGTGCCAGTATTCAAGCACCTAACCTGCTTGGAAGCTGCGATGTATTTCAAGAGCTTTTGGCATCTCAGCTAAGTATTAAGGTGATAATAAAAAGAGGTTACAGCAAACAAGATAGCTACTGCTATTAACATTTTTAAACCAACAGAACAGTCACTCAGCACTAATACTAGATTCAAAACAAAAAAACACCATCACCTTCAGAAAAAATTTTTCTACCTGGTAAAACAGCTTTGAACACCTGACACAAAGAGGTTGTTGTATATCCTTCATCAGCAACTGGAAAATACTATAATGCAACAACCAACCACTCTTTAGGGGTATTTTGCATTACACCACACGTACCATTACTTCATTGTCATAAGTACTATTAAACACTAACATTATATTTCTTTACTTGAGAACACCCAACACCCACATACTGCTGCAGAGTTTTTATTGTAACCTGTAAAATGCCACTGAAACAGAGAGCGCTGTTTCACAAGTTCTCTTCTTTCCCCGATGTAAAAATGTGAACATGAAAAACCACACAAGCAGGTACAATGTTTATACAATCCTTACCTAACCTCTGTTACAAGGAATAAAGTTCTAATTTGTAGTTAAGTTTCAAGAAAGCATTGGTTTAGTTCTGGTTTTTGATAATACCTGGAAAAAAAAGCTAAGCATTCTGGAGGAAAGCAGGATCCAAACGTAAGAAATTTGTCAGAATTTTAAGCATTAAGCCTCACTTTTATCAAGCTGTGCTAATTCTTCTTCTATCTCCCTTCAAACATATCTTCAACTCTTCTGTCGCTTTTAAAGCTAGAAAATGAGACACCTTTGGACCACTCTTTCATAAATTATAACACTTGGGAAAATGAGGGAGAAGAAGGGAGAGGCACAAACATTATATGATTCGTTTGTTCATAGAGTTGTAACTACAATATTTAAGCACAAGACAAAAAGTTACTTTTTCAGTACTGTTCTCTACCAAAAAGCATTAGCCATGCTAACTATAGATGTTCCTGGATCACTTTTATCCTCTCCAGCTTCCCTGACGTTCACAATACCACCTTCCAATATGTTCCAAACAAGTAAGTGATCAAAGCATTACTTGATTTTAAATCTGTCCACTAGCTCTACATTTCACCTATTACTTCAAGTTTGACCCTTGTTAATTCTAATTACTTCTTCCTATTACTCGTAAGTGAAAGATTAAATGAGGATTTTATCTAAGAATTCCTTCAGCTGCTCCTTAATTTTCATACCTGCATCAATTTGTGATGCCTGTCTGTTTGGCCCTAAGTCACTTAAAGCCCAGCTTCAAGAACATAAATACACCTGTCATCTAAAGTTAGACTGCACCAGAATTGGGAATATTTGATGACTACTATTAATCACTTTGTGGTTTTTTTTAAGCAAAGTGCAAATTTACAAAAAATAAGGAACAGTTAAGCTCTCTTTCCTCACCCAGCACTTCAGATATTTTTTACCTCTGGACACTCCATACTTCTACAAGAGGCAATGTCTACCTTGCCTATAATTATTTTTCATGTAACCAGCTCCACACAACTGCAATTAAATGAATTAAAATGACTGCTTTCCCCTGCCCCTCTTTTCAGAACCGATGCATTCCATGTCTCAGTTAAAAAGCACATTTACAATATGTGCCTTCTTGCCCTTAGCAGGCATAAAGTTGTTGGCAGTTTGAGGCAAGTCATTACATTTAACATGCACAAACAAAAAGATACTTGACAACAATGCAAGGATGGAAAACCTCAATTCAGTTGCTCAGGTATGTAAAGTACCAACTTATATACTAAAAAATTATATTTAATGATGTCAACAATCAGTAGATAATGACTAACTCCTGTTAAAATAACAATGATGAGCACCCTTCACAACATTTAATTAGTGCTTATTATCACACCTTTTTTTTTACAGGAGATGTGCTTTAAATTACCAACAAATTTGAAAGTCTTTACTGCATCAACACTACATATACAAGTGATTAAATCTAGAATGCACAGTATATTATTGCATGGTCACACCCAATCCCAGAACTGCTGTTTGGAGACAGAATAATCTGTCCCTATTCTCAAATGTTATCTAGCATATTAGTTAACCTTAAAAAAATTCCAGCTGAAAATAAAAATACAATAGTACAGGATTAAAAAAAAAGTCTTGACAATTTTAGCCCATGATAAAAAACCTCTGTGAAATTCTGCAGATCTTCTGGCTTTACCTAGATAGGGAGGTAACTGTATAATTGTATAATAAGACAAGAACTAACTTAAGGCTCTCAAACTATTCCACAGTGCACCACAGTTCTAACAGCAGAGTGGAAGTGCCTAGGGTGGGTAGTTCTCCAGAATACCACAACCACTCATGTCACTGTACAGGCAAGCACTGAAACCCCACAGATCTTAATTTTTAAAAAAGCTTTTTCAATTTGAAAAGGATGGCATGTTTTAAGATGATATTTGTATTTTTCTTCTGTTTACATTAACAGAGGCATGCTAGTCAAGATTTTCCTACCACCGCTGTATGGCAATGCAATAAACAGTACCAGGTCTGGGAACTCGCAGAGCTATGTCAAGTACGAGTCGATGACTACCCTGCTAGACAATGCAGAACTCAGGGAGGGGGAGGCAAGTTAAACAAAACTAGAATTGACTTTCTGTCAATACTTCCCTCTTCAAACACTGGGAAAGAAGGGCAGAAGAAGGGAAAGAGTCAAGGAAAAAAAATCCAAGGAAAGGATACACTATATTAACAGCTTTTACAGAAGTATCTCCTTTACTCCTCACTTCTAAATGTTTTATTCAGCAAAAGCTGTGGGAAAGCATCGTGTTTCCCTGTTTCTTCCAGCTGCTGTATGATCAATATAGTGCAGTCCGTTGAACTATTTTATTCTGATTCATGCAACAAGCTGTTAAATACATTTGGAAAGTAAGTAATCAGCATCAGTATCACGTCATTCATGAAGATATATTTATTTTCAAGGCATGAAAATGCTAAACCATAACTTTTTCTGCACAATTATGCAGTTCTTCAGCACGGACTGAAAGCATGAAATCTTATTTCAGCCCTTACAATTTGAAAAGAAAAATGCTCCTTGAAATCTCAACTGCATCCAGCAGAAGGAGGGAATGTCCTCTAGGATCTATTTGTTGAGGTCTAGTATTGTCTTTTATTTGACACATGCAAAAATATTCCAAAAATAGTATCAGACACTTTAGCTTATAAAAATTTTAAAAAAATAGATTGGTAATTTAGAAAGTGAGGAGAGAAGCCTTGTCCACAAAAACAAAAAGAGATCTTTGAACAGTTCAAAGATAAGAACTGTAATGACTTTTATACGGCACTAACACATTTAAGCCTGCAGTCTAAGTTTCATCACCCATTGTCTTCTTTAATTTTTAAACATGCAGACAAAGTTATGTTACACTTCAGAAACTTAAAAAAAACCAAAAAAAAAGTCTGATCTTTGCCACAGTTTCTTCAGTAAGAGCAAATTTGTGCTGTGGCCCTGCCAAAAGGCAAGTGCTCAAGATGTGTTTATTTCTGCTTACACATGTCTCTGGAGGAAAAATAAATAAACAAGTACACACACAACCCACTGCCTCCCTTGCGTGCCCAGAGATAAAGGAAAATGGGGTTCCTGTCGCAGGTTTGCAACCTGAGAGCAACCAGCAGTGGTCCTGCTACACCTGCAAGAGACACGAAATAGGCTGGACACCAAAGGAAAAGGATTTCACATTAGCCAAAAAAAAAGCTTGCTATAAGGATGGTTTTGCTCTTTTGAAGATATTTAAGCTGTACCTACAATAGCACTTCCAACAGCAGTGCCCTCTGAGGAGCCCTCCAGCCATCATCAGCCTGCAGAGCCCGGGGAGGTTGAAACCAGGAGCTCAACCTCTGCTGGAGCAGGGCTGGCTGCACACTGCTCCCAGTGACTGCTCACGGCTTTGTCCTGGCAAGCTTTGAGTCTCCAATGATAGACATTCACTAGGCACTCTGGGGTGGCCTGTTAAATGCTTTGTCACCCCCAGAATGATTTAATTTCTATAGGTTATCTGGTGTACATAAACCAGAATTCTTCTAGAGGAAACTAAGCTAAAAATCTTGCCCAGAAGTTCACCAAATGTGACCCAACCCTTAATCTTCACAGAGGTCCAAGCCAACAAACCGTATCTATGTTGGCAACATCCAGTTCAGGAGACCAGACTAAATTCTGTCTGAAGTAAAATTACTCAAATGCAAAAAGTTTTGATCTGGGAAATTTAATGCCCCCACCTTCAGCCAGAAACCCATGTCTACTCTGCCAAATTATTTGCTATAGTAAGACCTAGTGACAAAATCATGCATATAAACAGCAATTTTGAAATCAAAGCAAAGTACTCTTTGAAATAAAAAGAAAAAAAAGTTAGAAACCAGGAAATAACCTCTCCCCTAAACACCAATCATCATAGAGCTGCACCAAATACTTCCAATGACAGTGTGAATTCATTTTGAGTGAGCAAGACCAAGACCTTATAATAAAAACAATACCAAAAAAAATTTGCAATCATTTGGAAAAGTTCCAAGAACAATGTAAAAATGTTCTTGGGGCTAAGCTGTGGTGCTTAGGCGCTGGCTGGGGTTAAACCACAAAAGCAACCCTTGGTCAAATATACAAATGCATGTATTAAAAGTGTCTGTAAGTCTTTAGAGAGAGCTGTATGACCACCAACAAGAAAACCCAAGATAGGTATCAAAGCTGCTGATATGCAGGACTGGCACACAGAAAATTCTGCCACCACAGCAATTGTTTTACAGATATGATCTGCCACTCTTAAAAAAAGTTCTGTATTAATCCTGTTTCACATCACATCAGCATACAATAAGCCTGTCATTATTTATTCAAAAGTCAAAAGACAATTGATTTAGCTGATGGTGCTGTAAAATGCATCATGACTCAAGAAACTCAGAGAACAGAGCCACACTACAAAAGCAGCCCTTGGCACCTCCTGGGACCCCACCATGCACGGCAGAGAGAAGGCAGCAAGGCAGGCTACAGAGCAAAGGAAGAAGCTTGGCAATTTCCCCCACCCAGAAAAGTAAACCTCAAAATCCATAAAATAATCCAGCCAAGTACATTAAACATATCTAAGTCTCACAGGCAGACCCCCAACAGGCAAGTTTTCTCCAAGTTATGCTCAACTTCTGACCCATACCTCCTAGCAGCCTGGAAGAACAACTTCTTTCCTCATGATTTCAGCTAGTTCAGGTTTTTTAATCTGCTATAACATCACCAGTTCGGAAAAACAGAATATATTTTAGGGTTAACTGAAGAAGCTTTCACTAAATTAAAAGTCCGTGTTAAAGCACAAATTCAAAGTCAACACATCTCATAGATGCAGTAATAAAGTAACAACTAGTCTCTCTGAGGTTTATGTGAGTATTTTGAGGTACAAATCCTGTTACCTCAAAAGATAAATAAACAACACAAAATTTAAACTCCCCCAAAAGCTATTTGAGCACTGAAGGTAAACCATATGGATTAATGAAGAACAATCCAACTTTAAACCAACTATATGATACGTGCCAGTAGCTTCTCTAAGTTTTGAAAACTTCTAAAATAAAACTTGGGTCTTCAAAAATCATTCCACTAATTCTACAATCCATCTGAAGAATGCATTCTTCCCATTCTTGAGAGCCTAACACCAAAAGAGTATTAAAGCATCAACAAAAAATTCAAAGTGCCTCTCAGGCCTAGGCATGAACCACTAGTCCCAGTAACAACTCTTCCTTCTCTATGATAAACTTTTAGACAAGTTGTTCTACACAGCCATGCATTTTTCAGGAACTTGATCTCTCTTGAAAACAGACATCCATCCACTATGCAGGGAACAAGAGCTGTGACTGCTGCACTGCAGCATCCAGCGTGAGCTGAAGTAGTACGAAGCTGTGAAGACAGCTTCGCAGGACTCCACACCACTTACAGACTCAGACCCTTGAAAGAACTACGATGAATACTTACTTGGTTAGCAGTCAACACAATTCAACAGCTATCAAGATTATTAAAAGAGTTCTGTCTCTCCATTCAAAAGAGGTGCTCTTTAAAACATGCTTCCATAAAAAAAAAAAACAAAGACTTGTAAATGCTTAGCCTCACTTAACATAAAAGACACATGGCAGACTCTAAATCAAGTAATGCACCCATTAAACTGGTGCCACAGAATTCAATATTAAAGAGACTGAGACAATGACAAAATTTAGCTTTACATATGCAAAAAAAGACACCTAAATCCATTTTATCTGTTGATTCATATTCAAAAATACAGTTAAAAAAACCCAACGGTCCTAGACTCAGCAACTCCTAACAAGTTTTCCAAAGTTCAGAGTGCAAAACTACTATCAAAGCTAACACCAAAACTGCTACAGGGTCTGTTAGTCTTAGGCTGCCAGCTGCATAAGAATTAAAAATCAAAAATTATTGTTATTCAGCCTCACCAATGACCATCATCTGCAGGTTTACAACCAAGCCTTAGGTTCACCATTGCTGGTAAGGCTGCACCCCCCAAAAAAACATGAACTGCCTTTTATTGGAGAATATCTCAAGTCTCATAGCCATCAAATCCCATTCTATAAACCTCCAGCTTGAGAGTCATCATTCAAACATTATACTGAAATCCTGTGAAATATAAAGCTTAAGACTATTTAAAAGCTACAATTTAGAGAGATATACTTGAAATCAAGTCACTAAAGTCAAGTCTCCCTGGAAACAAAATACAGAACAACACAACTTTTTTTCAATTACAGAAAGATACTGACCATATGATTCATTTTACATGCCAAATCAATAAATGTCTCACCTAGCAGTTCTTAAAATTATGTATTTACACTGATAAAAGAAGTAACTGCACTTACTATTGCTGTATTCGTGTCATAACTTAATAACAAATGGCTTTTGAATAAATGAATAAAATAAAAATCTAAAGTACAGAAAAAGAAGTAAACAGAGCAAAGATATAAAAAAAATTAAGATCATTAAATCATGTCTTATTGACTTTTAAAATCTTCAAATTAAAGAGAAGGGGAGAAATAAAAGGAATCTGCCCAAAGCCAAGAAAGCCAAGGAAACAACAGATCAAAACTGTTTGCCAAACAGACAACACTTAGGGTCAATAAGAATAAATTTCAACCTCTGAAAACATCAGCATTAAGGAAACCTGCTTGTGTGACTGAAATTTTGATGAAGGCAGAAGCTCTGCTTCTTTACCCCAGTAGGGCATGCAGGATTTCTAACCAGTGGCTGTAAGAACTCAATAGTTCACAGCAAACCCCTTACTGCAGGGATTAAACTACTGATATGGAGAAAACTGTTCCTTTTTCTTCTCTACAATAGGCATGCTATAGGACAAAACAGAGGAATAGAAAAGAAACTGAACAGGGCCTCAAACCCATTCTCTTACTAGCCTACCTCACATTTTCCCAATATATTCCTAAAATTATCCTCATAACCTTACTGAAATTCAAAGTAATCAGTTGGAATATTTTATGTTCTTAAGTTTTGTTCTCCTGTCTTAGAAATAAAAAGCCTCCATGGTAGCAAAACTAGTAGTTCTGAAATAGACATTTGAAAGGATATATCTGAGACAGATTTATTAAACTGAGAAGACAGTAAGAGTTACACAAGAACAAAATGCTCCTGAAGTGCCAGCAGAATGCTTATAAGCATGATAAAAAAAAAAAAAAAAAGAACAACTTGAAAAGCAGCAAAAGGGGAAAGAGGCCACATTTGGACATAACTTTCAAAACAACAGCTATCCAAAAGTTAATCCCAAACCTTAAAATAACATTTCAGATAAACATGGCAGGGGGGAAAAAAGCTCTTCAAACCCAGAACCAGTGATGCACGACTGAAATTACAATACCCTTTATTATAGAAAAAATAGATCATGAAATTGCATGTCCTCATATTAAGTCTTCACTCCTGACTGCAGCTCCACCCTTTCACAGGTCTGTGTCAGTGCCTGCCTCTACACCTGCTAGCCTTTTTCATCAAGCAAATTTTTGCAGCCCTACAATAGTCAGACCTGACATCCTATTTTGCTTCTGACTTCATGATCTAAGAGGTTTTATGAACCACAACTGAGAGCTAAGCATGCCTATCCCAAATAGCAATGATGAAACTAAGCATTTTATTAGCATCAGTAATACCTTCTTAATGCAACGTTGAGCAACTAAGTGCACATCCTTTAATCAACTGGCCATAAATAAACACGTAAAATGGCAAAAAAAATCCTCTGTCCCTAGCTTCCTATGACCAAAATGAGACCTAGTATCCACACAAAACATTCAATCAAGAAAATTCTCTTTTTAGCTTTACCTAAATGGAACCTATGGGGTTTTTTTTTTTGAAATCAAGAAAAAATTACTGCCAAGTTCCCACACTGTTTCTACGTTAGTAGCTGGTACGGCATCTGATGGCCTAAGGCATAAAAGCCTTGACATTGAAACACTACTTACACTACGATTACAATTGCCACAAAGTTTTACCGTCATTCTTTCACACGTCTCTCCCACACTTCAGCTGAAGGGGAACGGAGACTAGCCCAGGAATACATTCCAAATAAATAACAACCCAACTTTCCACCTGAGAGAACACAGATACTCACTACCCACTTAGTACTTGCAGAAAAACTCTTTTCCCTTTTACAAAACTGGCTTATGCCTTAATTTAAAGGAAACAAGTGCTTAATTCCCGTAGTTAGAAAAAGAAAGAAAAACGATCAATCAAAATCCCATCATGAAAGGGCTGCTTTCTAAAGAAAACACCAATCTTGGTTCATCCGAACAGATCTGGAACCTAATGAAATCCGACACCTTTACTCTGAAGACAAATTTGCATTGTATTATCGACTAGGGCTCCTCGCTCACAGATGCACTTCATTCAGCATGCAGTAATGGGTTCATTAAAACAGCATCACTCAAATTTCTTAAAACGCTTTTGCACGGAAAATTTTTAAACACGATTTAGCAAGCAGTATTATCCAAAAAATGCCTCTGTTTTATTCTAGGGGTTAAAACGTGCATCCTCAATCTAAACCATACAGATGTTGTGGCCAAGGTTATACAAGGAGAGCTTCATTAAGTTGAGCAATTCCCATTTTGTGTCGCTCCTTTACCAGACATGAATGAGAGCATTCCTCATTACGTGAACCGAAGCTGCATCACAGCTATCCAGTACAAATAATACTGATATTTTTAAAAATAGCACGAGAATGTTAACATCAGGACTTCGTGCAATATAAAACGGGAAGAGCAAACAAACTCGGTTTAGGAAGGTAATCGCCTTCTGATCTACCTTCCCTTGCTTCTGCACCTCCTCCTTCCCCTTAAGATTCAGTTTAAGGCATTCTCTGGCTTCCCACTTTCCAGGCTCCCAGGAAGAAATCAACCATCCGCAAACATTTTGTTTCTCCCCCCCGCCTCCTCGTGAGCAGATCATTCCGAACAGCCCCACCGGCTTTTGCCCCCAGATCACCTAATTGTTATCATTACTGCGGTCTCAGCACCGGCTCGGAACAAAACCAGTCCGACTACACCCTCGCTGCCTATAAAAAGTAAAGAAGGGG